>JABUQX010078926.1:0-26496 GCA_015478945.1 Trachelipus rathkii
CTTTATGTATGGAGAACATCATTATGAGCAAATGCAAACACAAAAAAAAACCATTCTTTTCGTTTAATCTTTCTACAATCAACAAAAATGGGTTTTCTTTGTGGAAAAATGATCCCCTTTACAACGTTAATTAAAACCCGAACCACAATAGTTTGAATCAAAAAGGAGGGAGGCTGCCTTTCAGGATAAATAGAGGGGATAACAATGATAAACACATACACTTTACCTTTATTACACAAAAAAAACCTACACCGAGTATATGTATCACACACTTTAGATAAATAATAATTAATATGTACGTATACACGTATACAAAAAAATATTCTACAAGGTATTCCAATACCCCTTACTACAATATACAAATTACCAAATCCGCCACCTTATATTACAGTATACCACATACTACAATATTACTACTTACTACAATAGACCATATACTGCAATGTTATATACTACATATACTACAACACTACAATATATGAAATTTATAAAAAATATAATAAACGATAAATTCAATATTAAACAAAAATAATTAAATATACGAAATTGTCAGTCATGAAATAGTTTTCTTGTTTTTAAAGTTTCAATTTTACCATATATGGTACCACTTTTATTTTTTAAGTTTATCACGTCTTATGGTACTACTTACAACAACTTATGGTACCTACAAGCTTTGCGTGTTGCCTTTGAATGTTTTTCTAGTTTAGGTTTCACACAATTTATTAAGTTTTATTTATTTAAGTTTTTACTTTCAAACTTCCAAATGTTTTTCTAATTTTCAAAAGAATGTTTTGTTTTTCTATACAAAACAGTTTTAGTTTTTAACAATTTGCACTTTATATTTACGGTTTCGGTTCAACTTTTAAATTTTCAAATGTTTTTCCTCAATCTTTTTTTTCTATAATTAATTTCATTAATTTCTTTTCTCTTTTCCGTTATATTTTTCAAATTTTGGTTTTCAAATTTAATCTTTATTTTCCCTTTTACAATTTTCACTTTTCTTTTTAAATCTTTTCAGTTTAAGTTTCCAATTGTTTTTTCCTTTTCTAAATGTCAATCTCTACTCTTCAGTTATTAATTATTAATGCAGCCCTTTGCCTTTTACGTTAGTTTTATATTAGTTAGGTGCACTGCACCATTAAGTTTATTTGGTACCCAAGTACCATAAATGGAGCCACAAGAACAGTAGAGCCAAAAAATATGGAGCCACAAATAAATCCAGGAACAACTCCAGACACAAGACAAGAGCAGGAAAAAAAAACTGGAATGAAAAAAAATTAAACAAATTCTAACATGAGTCTAAACATTATTAAATACGTAATTAAGTAATAAGTAATTAAGTATCGTAAATTCATAAATTATAACAAAAGTACTATCAGATCAAAAACAATCTTTAACATTAAACATTAACATTAACATTTTAAATTAATCTTTAATCCTTTTCAAATCAAAACAAAACTCTAAAATAATCAAAATTTTAATACAAAAAATTCAAACTCAATTATTTAAATAAAAAATTTATAAATAGAAAAGAAAAAATACAAAATAATACTTAATAGCTACCTGGCCAATGGTGTTGACCAGTTTTTTTTTCTTTTTCGTACTTCTACTTTCTCAATAGACTAGTGTTGACCTTCACCATACAACTACTTCAATACCTCAGCTCTAAAAAATATAATAAACTACTAGTAATAAAAGTAACGAAAGTATTAATAACTGCAATTAATCATCATAATAACATTAATAATAGGAAATACCCTTAGATTAGTACCTGTAGTTAAAGAAGGGTTCTACATCCACAACACAAGAAAAGGGGTTCCACGATACCACCAAACTCTTCAACAGCCTACTGTCAATCTTCCCAACCACTATACAGGAATACAGGAAGGATTACCACAATCCTTTATTGCAATACTTCCACCTAGCTTCAATTCAGAACTTTCAATAATTAAATATTAATACTTCCTACGGAAGGAAAAAAAATATACATGAACAAAACAATTAATTGACAATCATCTACAAACATTCACATTCATTTCATTCAGAAGTGAAAGAGTGATGGATGCCGCGAAACTAGGAAGACCAAGGGAAAGAGAACTGAAGAACTACTCGTCGGCGTCAGAACACCCATCACTCACAGCAACACAATTATTCTTCCCCTTCATAACACTCTCATACATGACAAAATTAAAAATACCCCCAAAGAATATAAAATATACATATGATACATATGAAATATGATACAAAACCACTAAGGGCAGCTCACTACAAGGGGGCGGTAAGGCTGGGCTTTCTTTCGAGTTTGTCATGTTCTCCTACTGCATTTTTTTTCCGATGCTTGTACAGCACCTTACCCCCAATCTTGGGGCAAAGAGGAAGGTGAAGAAAGAAAGAAAGATATATATAATATATGATATATATATATATATATATATATATATAAATATATATATATATATATATATATATACTATATATATATATATATATATATATATATATATAATATATATATATTACTAATAGTATACTATATGTTTATATATATATATATTTTATATATATTATATATATATATATATATATATATATATATATATTATAATATATTATATAATAATAGTATAATTATATATATATATATAATATTATAATATATATATCTATATATATAATATATATATATATATATATATAGTATATAGTATATAACTATATATATATATATATATATATATGTATATATATTATATATTGATACTCTTGTTTATCAGGGGCCATCAAACCTGGTTTGCCATACATGAAGGTCCCTCATTTTACCGTTACTGATGGGAATACCACAAAGAGCTTCGGGGAGATTATGTCGCAGGCCGGTGTAGGGATTTTCATGCTTCCCTTCATTGCTGTTTTAGAAAATGTTGCCATTGGAAGTGCCTTTTCTCAAGGAAGAACCGTCTATGCTATTCAGGTATTTATTAAAATTATTATTATTATTATTATTATTATTATTATTATTATTTTATATTACTTTACACGGGAAAAATATTTTCAATAATTTCACCGTGGAAAGGTAGAAAAAAAAAAAAAAAAAAAAAAAAAAAAAAAAAAAAAAAGAAACCAATTTTTCCATTTTCATAAAAAAAAAATTTCAATCTCCTATCATGCACCTTTCTTCTCTCCTCTGCCAAACTCACATTTATCCATCCTGCAGACAATTCCTTTACTGACTCATCCACTTTTTCTTCGGTCTCCCAGCCGGATGGATTCCCAGACACACTCACCACTATACACCTCCGCTTAACAACCGACTATCATCCACCCTTTCCACTGACAAACTATGCTCAAACGTACTTTCATTTACTTTTCTCATTTATCGCCTTTCTTTCACACCATGCAAACCCCTAATGGTGTTCATCTCCTCGTTTAAGTCAATTCTTCTCAAACCTAACACGCCCCTAAGATTGTACATCTGAACTCATTATACTTTTGATCTATACCTCTTATTCTAGACCATAGTCTCACAACTATAAATTTACATTAATACAGGTAACAACATACCCTCAAAGTAAGAACCCTAGCGCACTCAAAGCACTTTGTTCCTTTAACATCCACCAACCATTATATGCAGCCGCAGCACCTTCCTTGCCAATTCACGAACTTTCCTGCAACACTCTGCATCATTCCGTTCCATTTTCATCCAACATATTCCTAAAGTATTAAACTCGGAACAACTTTGTTTCCAGCTGCTCACACATCTAAACATAATTCACACTGAGGACTGTCCTCACTCACTAAAAATCTTACTCTTATCCATGTTTACTTTCTTCAAACCTCTCTTTTTACACACCCTGTCGAATCTCTCTACTCTCCAGATTCATAGCACAAAACCAAATCATCCGCATATAATGGTTTGGCAACCTCCACTCCTCTTCCATTGCATCCATCAATTCTAGCCAATACTCCCTGGCCAACGCCACACTAAGATTCTTTCAATAAACCCATCCATAATATGTCAGAATTGAATAACCAAGGGAACACTGGTTTAGGGTGGTGCCCTAAGCTCTCACCACGCCGAGTATAAAATATAGATATTCATTTTATTTATTACAGTGAGTTCATTGTGGTAGTTAATTAGTTATTCTCATATTCTCATAAATTTTGTTGTTTTTTTTGTCATTTCAGGGAGATGGCTGTTGCGGAGGAAAATATGTATATATTAGTAGAAAGGGGATATTCTTCTTCCTATCTCTCCCACTCAGTTTACATTTGAACTTCATTCATCACTTTGCTATGGGATGGGAATAAATTGGAAAGGGGACCGGGGTGGGAAAAAAAAATAGATAAATACAAGGATTGTATATTTCACATTTATGTGCATGATAATATATATATATATATATATATATATATTCTATATGATATTATATATATATATAATATATATATTATATATATATATTATATATATATAATATATATATTTATATATATATATATATATATATATATATATATATATATAATATATAATATATTATATAATAATTTTTTTCTTACAGTTTATCACGCGACCGCATCACGGCTAAAGCCCGCTATTCAATGGAGGGGGTAAGTTAAAAATCAACAAAACCTCAAACTACCGCAAATTACACAGATGAGCACAGACCGCGGGCCTTTAAAGTGAGGGAGATTAAAATTGAGTAGGAAACACAGAGAAATTGGAAGAGAATTCCACAGAACAGAGGTGGCAGGAAAGAAGGGGGCACCGACAGCGAACTAGTCTGGAGTTGCTAATATCAACACAAAACTTATGTGGCCGACACAGCACCCCTTCGTGCTACGAGGGCGTCTTAAAGGTGGTGGCACGCGCAGTGGAAAGTTCCCTCGAGCACTTGCTACTACGGTACCCTATAGAAAAGAGATAAAGACCAACATCGCGCCGCAAAGATAGAGGGTCAAGTGACTATAAAAGAAACGGACACTTTATAAGTCTTTTTGCCTTTTGACTCGACGACCCTATCCAAAAGCCGGTGAAACCTAGAGCCCCCCGATATGAGAGCATAGAACTCCATACAAGGCGGCGAGGCCCTTGTAAACTGGAGTAAACTGTGAGAGGAAAAAAGTATCTGCAGTCTAAACTACGTGATGCTGCAGATAGTCATTTATTTCGCATCCGCGGATGCGGATGTTAATATATATATATATATATATATATATATATATATAGTATATATATTATATATATATATATATATATATATATATATATATATACTATATATATATACGTATATATATATATATATATATATATAGTAGTATATATAATATATATCATATATATATATATAATATATATAATATAATATGAGGATATAATATATATTTCGAGTTTTAGCTACAATCCATTAATATAAATTGTTACCAAGGGTGCGGGACTTGGACCAACTCAAATGGGACCCATCAAACCTCTTTCCGCTAAAATCCGACCTTAATTTTTTAAAGAGATTTTTACATGGATTATATACTTTTAGCACTAGTATTGAAAATTCAAAATATGTGGAAGGTTGTGCTGAGAGACAGTCAATATTTTCTGCTTTTCTGCTGAGAGTCTGTTTCTCTTTTCATCATATATATGTTGCCCAGCGTTGCTAAATACTCTCTCACTTGGAACACTAGTTGGAGAACAGGCCAGGTATTTCTTGCAAGTTTACTTAAGCGTGTAAACATTTTGCATTTTGCTAATTAACACTCCACGAACTGATAGGATCGTCATTTTGATTTTGTATCTAGTCGTTTTTCTGGGTGATAGTTTCAATCATTTGCACTGCAACTTTTGATAATGCGTGTGTTCTTCATTACTATACTGGACTGTGAAATTCTTCCAGTGAAATCTGTTTATTGATCGTTTTTAAAGCGTTGGTATCTGTATATTCATGTTTTTTCCTTTTAATGGATGGCTAAGTAATAGACGGATAGGTGAAGTGTTTCCTTGCAAGTTTACTCAAGCGTGGGTAACATTTTGCTTAACTTTCCACCAATGATAGGATCATAATTTGAATCTAATCGTTTTTCTGGTGATAGTTTTTCAATCATTTGCACATCTTTGGTAATGGGTGTGTTTCTTCATCACTATTGGATTGTGAAGAAATTCTTTCAGTGAATCTGTTTTGATTTACTTGTAGAAGGTGTTGATTTCGTATTATGTTTTTTTCCTTTTAATGGTGGCGAATTAATAGACTTTCGGATTGTAGTTTTTCAACTGCACAACAAAGTAACGATTTAACTTTTTCTAAAATCGTTACAAAAAAAAACTTGCTTTAATACGGAAATCCTAAGTAAGTGCATAGTATCGAAGGTCCATTAATTCCACAGAAACCAAAGCGTTTTTTCTACCTCTAGTTAATTACATCTTTCATTCTTTTTAAACGTCATCATTTTCAATTGAAGATGTTTCAAAATGCTTCCTTAGCGTTGAGATTATGGTATTATCATAAGAGACAGAAGCTGTAGAGGCGCTGATTTTTCTGGTAGTTACTTTTCAAATGGTTTCAATAGCTTAATGCAGTGGTGATATGATGTCATTTTCCAAATTAAATGATTTTTAACTTTGGAATACGAACTGGGGTACGAAGCAAGAAGTTTTTGAGCAATACTTTCTTTCCATCATATGAAGTGTACTATTTCAGCGAGTTGGAATGTCTTTTGATAACAATTAGAATTTGAATATCAAGCCGTTTTTTGATTGCCTTCAACTAATTTTGGGTTTTTATTTTTCTTTTTCAGATCCTGGTTATCAAGTATTTTTATTAATAAAATTCTTTATCAAATCTCGACAATAAAACTCCGCAGGGCAAAGCCGAGCGATGCAGATGCGGATGGCGGATCTTTAATAATGTGCGGATGCTCCGCGGATGCGGATGCGGATGTTACCTGCATCACTAGTCTAAACAGAACTCCCAGTTTCTTTGAGGCCGCCCTAGCAACCGTTTGTGATGTGAGGTTTCCAAGACATTTTTTTTGTTTATGTTAAGGCCAAGGAATGTTTATATTGTCAAAGGAGAGACGAGAGAACGTCGAAAGAGATAGGAAAAGTTAGAAGGTGTAGATAGAGAGGGAGAATTTGAAGAAGTTGAGTTTTTTAAAGAATTGAATTTCACAAGGTTCAGACGACCCCACAAGGAAATTCTAATCCAGATCAGCGAGAATTGAATGGAAAGATTAAGACGAGAGCAATTCTAGAAGTAAAAGAGGGAGCAGAAATTGAAAATGAGTTGAAGAATGAAGGGTCGAGTCATCGGCATATGAAGGGATAGAGTTAGATGTGCATGGTTTGAGAGATCTTAATGAAAAGTTGGAATAAAGTAGGAGATAAAGACAGAAACCTGAGGAACCCAAAACTTATTGACAGAAAAGGAAAAAGAAGTCGCCCCATCAACAACAGCCGATATGAGCGATTTGAAAGAAAACTAGACATAAGTAGCAAAGAGAAGGAGGATAACCCAAAGGAGAGGGGAGCTTGGAGAGCAGGTGACGCGTGCCATACCCGTCAAATGCTTTGGGGATATGTCAAAGCGCCACCACGCAAGTCTGCCCGTAGTTCCCTAAGGAGGAAAACAGATAAATCGGTTAAATAGAAAGTATATCACCAAGTAGACCTCGAGCGCCGAAACCCGTCCTGGCGATCGGAAAGAAAAGAGAATGAGATTCCAATGGTCTTAAGAAGTGAGAGTTAAGAAGGGTTTCAAAGATCTTAGATTAGAATACGGTGAGAGCTATTAGGGCGAATAGTTTGACAGGAATCAGAGCGCTTCTTTTTTCGGAATAGGTTTTGGACATGTGTGAGCTTCCGCCAACACTGAGGGAAAGTGTAGTATTGAGACATTGAGAATATAGTTGACGAGGGAGGGGTCAGCTCGGAAGCACACTCCCTCATATATATAGTATATATTATATTATATTATATATATATATATATAATATATATAATATATATATATAATATCTATATATATATAATATATATATATATATATATATATATATATAATATATATACTTGTATTTTGTTATTTCATGAAATATTTACATTGGTAGGAGAATAAGATTTTTGAACTTTAGCTTTTAATTACAAAGAGAATAAAAATTAAATGCTGATATTGAAATAGTAACATTTGAAAGGACTAAAACTAAATTAGTGGAAACACCATTTGTGAGGATCGGTGTGTTGGCTATTTGAGGAGAAAGATAATAGAGAAACAAAAACTGGAGATTCTCCAGTTTTTTTTTTCCTGCCTCTGACTTGATAGGTGTGACAAAGGGATAGTGGAATAAATTGAAAAAAATATGAGTAAACAAAATTTGACAACTAAATAATGTAATTTCAGTTTTTTTTTCGCCACTGGACTTGAATTGATAATCCTGAATTGGTAATTTGGACTACGATTTCATGCATGATTCATGGGAGCAAGTTTTTAAGAACATTTTCATTGCCTGGAACCATCTGCTTCTCATCTTCCAATTGAGAAGAGGGTTCATGATGGTGTTGAGGTCAGTGCCTAAGGCTCTCATGCCTGTGTATAAATAAATAAATAGATTCATTTTATGTATGTAATTATCTCATGCCTAATCAAATTTCTCTCCCCTCATTTATTATTTTTTTCTTTAGAGATATTGATGACATATTTTTTTTCTGATAATAAAACTTTTCCTATAGCTATGTTTAAAATCTCCGTGGAAATATTATTTTTTGATCCACATGTGAGCACCTCTCAGATCACAGTCAGTCTGTGAAATATTAGTCATTCCCTATTTTAATTCTGACCCATGTTGACATATATACTTCAATATAACTGCTACCTATATATAACTAGTATGATATAATATTATATATATATATATATCATAACACTCACTATCATAATTAATATACTAACACACTTAACCTATACACTACTAAATATACATTACTAATATAATATATATTTTAATATATATATTAATATATATATATATATATTATATATCATAACTATAACTAAAATACTATATTTATGTAATTTATTTATAACTAAACTACAATAATAATATATTAACTAAATACTACTATAACATTAATCATAACAACTATGTCATACACATCATAACACTACTATACTACACACACATATATATTAATATATTGAAGTAACGGCCCTCGGTGGCTTACATGTAGGTTAAGTCAACGCTCATACACTAATACACGATGGAGGATAACGCCCATACGATATCAAATCCTCAGCGCGTATGCAGTTGAGTTTTATCTACAGCTGGGCGTTCAAGATTAAACAACACTCAGAACTGCGAACATACAGTTTGGTGGTACTGGTATGGGATAGTAGGTACCTAATAGATTGATTACCTATGGTCCACGTGATTACTACACTCATCATGCATAGGTGAACTCAACATACAGCAGTATACAAACGAGTAAGATATACTAATTGTAATTAAATTACCTTATTAAATTTAAAATACATTTTTATGCTCGTAAGTATATATAAGTATATTATATAAAAATAATGTATTTCACTAATAAATAATATATATTTAATAAAAGATAAAAATAATTATGTCTATCAATAAGGTTGTATATATATATATATATTAAATATAATTAATTATAAGATATATTAATAGCGTGTATCTGATCTTAGTTGCTTAAAAGGGAGTAGGATACATCACTATCAATAATAGGTAATTACTGAAATAATTATATTATAATATGTAATATATAGCGAAACTAACTAGGTAATATATACATACTTGATAAATATTAGAGTATTATACTATAAATCTATACATACAAAAAATGAATATATTAGGATACTAAGTTTGAATCAACTTACTATTGCTTAATAGGTTAGGTATGCTGTAATAGGTAGTGATATGGAATTTATTCAACTAGTATATATTGCATATTAAAGTTTATGCACTACTAGCAGTTAATATAGTTTACGTATGATTTAAGGATATAGTTCATATATAGTTAGAAGTTATTAGTAAGGTTTAGAACATCGTCATTACTCATTATATTATATATATATATATACTATAATATTATATATTTATATTATATTAATATATATATACCTATAATTATTTTAGATTATATACTTGTATGTTTTATAAATATTAAATATTAATATGTATAAATATTATATAGGATAATTATTTATGATATTTAATATATAGTACATAACTATGAATACGCAGGATACTGTATATATTATTAAATATATTTATATAGTATTTAATATCATTATTAGTATATAATTATGCAATTAATATATTATAATATAGTGATTAACATTTAATAGATAGATATTAATTTTATTTATCTATATAATATGTAAGCTATTTATGATTTTGATGATGGGGATATTCTTCTATAATTTATGGGGCTGATATTAGTGTATGTAGTGATTAGATAATAGCTAGATAGAAATATTTATATGGCTCATCAGGCTTGTGAGTTGTAATTTGTTGTTAAGGTAAAATAAACTCTTATTTCATAATAATCTTTGTTTGGCCACGCGCTAAGTGGACTCATATTATATTAAAAACTCATTAATTATATCTGGGGACGATGAGGTATATATTATAATAGTGTACTCTACTGTGCGTGAGTTATCTAATAGTGAAAAGTGTGTTACAGCTCTATAACCAATTCGTTTTTTAGTAGAATTTATTATATAATATATCTCATTGGGTATGGTAATGGGGGTGATGACGCACCATATGAACTCTTATGTTACACATAATGGTCTGGTGGGTGTATGTGGACAAAATGTTTATCTCACATATTTATTATCTATATTATGGTGATAGGATATATTAATAGTACAAATTTATAAATATCATCATTAGTGCTTATTAAATATCAGTAGTGTCTCGTGATGTAATACATCTTAACAATACAAAAGTTAATCATAGATGATAATGATTCTTGTTTAGTGGGTGTGAAAATTAAGCATCATATTCATAATGCCTGATATATACATTCCATTAAATGCATTGAATCATTATAATTAGTTAGTTAGTTTTGTTGTTCATTTATCATGCTTTATACAGTGAGCACATTGCTAGTAATCCATTACATTATGTGACGTAGTGCTGATTTTACACTTAATTCATGTTGAATACATTGTAATATTAATTACAATAGGCGATACGACTATATTGTGGTACGATATAGAGAATTTATCCTGATAGAGAGGACGTAAATTATTCTGCTTATATATAGAGAATGGTGTGTGGTGGAAATGTGATATAAATTAACTAGTCTACCCATCAGCTGCGACTGAATGATATATTAATAACACATAGTGTGATTTCCATAGTAGATATTGCACACACGTGAGCTCATAGAGATAGTCTAAAAACAGCACAATATATCATGGCGCCGTTATAATGTAATTTTCCATTGTTCTCAATTCAAGTTAAAATTATAGTGTATTCTGGAATAGTGTTGTTTGTACTTTATTTCAAATCCAGTGTGTGATAATGTTTGTACTGCAAAATGAAGTTTAAAATATTTCTCAAATATCTGCTCGCAGTAAATATTAGTTTTGCTAGATCAACGAGTGTTAGGAAATAGCCTCATATTAAATTTTAGTAAGGTGCGGGTAGAAGTCTTGTTAACAATGCAAATATATACATTTTACCTCAAATGATAGTATAGGTTATTTATTCTTGTAGAATAAGATTGTCTTAACACGAGATATGTCATATATTTGACTTATTTTGGTATTATCGTCATTGGTTTTATAGTAAATATACGCCTCACTTATCATAAAAATGACCAAATATATAAAAAAATTTTTTTTAAGTTGTTGTTATGTATCCTATTATTTAATGAGTTGAAATTTATAGTTCAGAGGTGAGTGGATACTAATCGAAAATAAACGTCCAATTCTATCATTATAGATAAATGAAGGAGAATGTTGGTAATGAATTTCTATTGAATTATTAAATAAATTAATATACATTGAAAAGTACCTTGATAAGCTGTAAATGTAAAAATTAACTAATAAATTATGAATTATCTTCTATATATATATTAATTATTATAAAGTATTATATATATTATATATATATATAATATATTATATATTAATTATATATATATATAAGTTAGTTATTATAATATATATATATAATTGTGAGTGATATATAAATCATTTAATAATATTATAACTGAATACATGCAAAGTTTTCATAATATTATAAACCTAATTTATTAATAAGTTTCTATGTAACCGTAGTGGTACAATTATGTGCCATAGTTAATTATCTACTAAAGTTTATAGGATAATAGTGTAGAGCTAGGTTCAATAACATAAAGATTTCTGGTACAAAACGAGACATGAGATTGTGGGTTTCTTCATCATGTAGTACTTAAAGAGAAATCTTTTGTGTACAGATAAAGCAAGCTCTTTGATCATGTCTGTAAATAACTGTTTCATTCCTTTATATATATGTTTTGTATATTTATCATAGAGAGTAAACGTGAGGTTATTCTTGTTCAGAAGTTGGACGTGTACCAATGTGGGAAGAGATACTTCAGATAATAGAGATGTAGTATCGGTGAGCTTTTCGAACTTGGCACTCTCTCTGGTCCAAATAAAAATTGTGATTACGTCTTAAATCGTGGTATATATACAGTAATTTTTAAAGGTTATTGTAACAAGTGCCAATTTATTTTTAGAGAAAAGAATGTGAAATTTAATATCTAATTGTTCAAATGATTTCTATGGTATTGTAATTGTCACATATTAGTCACAAAATATGAATATAATTAGTTGAGCGTTTCGCTATCAATAGTATCTTTTTGATTTTGCGATATTAGTTGAAATATTTAAAGGTGATATTATTAAAATAGGCCAATTAGATTACATATTTATATGAGACTCAATATAAGCTTGTAAGCATTATAATTATAATTAGTGAGTATATATATAGAAATATATATATATAATAAAGAGATATAATGATATAACCTTAATATCTAGTGTTTAACTATATATATTATATATAATATAGTTTATATATCTATTATAATGATTTAGATAAAGAATGAGTATTTATGACGTCATGATAATTATTTTTTTTTTATTTTAATATTTTTTATATTAAATCTAAATAAATTTTTTTAAATTTATGTAATTCTATTTTATTCTATATTTATTAATAACTTTGGGCACTATATGTATCTACCTTAATATTCCTAGTTGGATTTATGAAGGATTTTAATTAACCATAAGAGTCATTTTTTTCCCTTAAATCTGTGAAAACTTCAATAATATTTAAAATTGTGCTGTTATGACTTAATATTGTCGAGTTTTTATATATATATTTATTATCATTATATTAATATTATTTTATATATAATAGATGTCTAGAGACTTGAATTTGAAGCTATAATATAGAAAGACGTTTAATATTTATAAATATAATTTTTGGTAAAGAAATTTTTATAAGTACATTGCCAATAGTGTTTTTAATTATATATATATATATATATATAATATATGTTATATTATATATTTATATATAAACTGTATATATACTGCACAATTTTATTATTTTGCATTAAAAGGGTTTTTTTATGTTATATCATACTATAAATATATATATACTATATTATAATTATATATATATATATATATCTATATATTATATATATATATATATAATATATTATTATATATTTTTATATATATATATATTATATAATATATATATATTGTTTACAAGCTTGATTTATATGATTATTGGCGCTATTTTAAGAGATCACTTTTGATATACAAATAATAAAATAGTTTTGGAATAGGATTCGTTCTAAATTATTTTTTTTTATCACGTTAATAAAATTTTAACGAAAACATAAAAATATGGTGAAGTAATAAATAATTGCTTTTAAATATTAGAATTATTGCATTTTGTTTCTCATTATGAAACAAACAGGCTTTCAAATTGTGGATCCGATTCTTTTTCATAACTGCTCTCTCCCATGGCACGCCGTTGGTGACAGAATCACCTCGGTGACTGATATAAAAGGAACTATGGAGAGTCCATTTGCATACGGATTGCTTTGTCGATTTTATATCTGTGTAAGAAATTCTTTGTAGCCTTACCATATATTCTTTATAATTTTATACTTATGTATATAAAGGTATATATTATATATATTATATATATTTATATATATATAATATATTATATATATATATTATATAATATATATTATATATATTATTATATATATAATATATATTATAATTATTTATATATTAATATATATATATAATATATATATATATATATATATATATTATAATTTATATTATTATTATATATATATTATTCTTTATTAATCTATATATATATATTATATAATATATATATATATATTATATATATATATTAATATTATATATATTATAGATAATTTTTCAAGTTATTTAGTTAATTTTGTATTTCACAAGGGATTGAAAGGTAATTCATTATTTATATTAACCTAAAATTAAAATTTTTTAACATGGTTTTCATTTCTCCTTGATGCCAAACTATTTCATTTTTTGTTTGTATTGACTATAATAATATATTAGGTTGAAACAACTTAAAAAAGATTTTTTTTTGGCATTTTTTTGAGGGCTGTATTTCTTAAAAAGCAATACAAGTCATATTGAGGGAAGGAACATCTATGGTATGTGTATAATGTTGTGAAATTTTAGAGTTTTGCATTACCCATCGATATATTAAGGTTCAAATTACGATTTTCCGAAAAATTGATTTATGGACATGTTAATTTTTTCAAATCTTACAACTTTCAATAGATTAGTTGGGAGGAGGAAGGTTTAATGCATTAACATAGCGTAAATTATTTACTTTCTCTTAACTTTTAAAATAATTTTTCGATTTTTACCTACAATATTGGATTATTTTCATGGGGAAATATTATTTTCCAAAAAATTAAAAGGCAAATGTATTAAGTATCTAAATATCTCTGATGAAATTTGGTATAAGATTATATGGGAGATTTGAATTAAATGTTCTCTATAAGTGATAAATTTTGCTCCACTGTCAACCATTTTGGCTCACCACCCTGTTAAACAGTAGTAAAGTTAACAACGAATGTGTTTTGAATTTCAGGGATATAAGCTGAAAAATTAAAAGTTTTCAAAAATTATGGAGCGGCCATCAGCGGGGAAAATGGATTGCCTTATTATATATTATTTCTTTATTATATTATATTAATTATTTATATATATATTATATATATATTATATATATATATTATATATATATATATAGTATATATATATATATTATTATATTATATATATATATAATATTATTATATTATATATATATATATATTTATATGATATATATATTAATATAATAATAATATTATATATATATATATATATATATTATATATATAATATTATTATTATTATATATATTATTATATATTATATATAATATATATTAATATATATATATATATATTATATTATTATATATATATATAATATAAAACTATTTTACGTGCCTTTACCTATGCAGGGGGTAGGGGGATAAACAGAATCACCGTTAGGCGGATATCCAACCAGGAACGTGTTGACAAGTACGAGTTTAATTCTTGCAGGTGTATATATATAATATTTTATATATATATATTATATTATTATATTATTATATTTATAATTATATTATTTATAATTATATATATTATTTATATTATATATATATATATTATATATATATATTATATATTAGTTTATATATTATATATTATTATATTAATATATATATATATATTTATTTTTTGGGGAAAAACCATAGGATCCAGGCAAATGGATAAAAGCTAATGAGAGGCACCTTTGAAATGTGAAGTAAAGTGAAAAATAGAAATGAGTAGATGTACGATATAGCTGATGGGCTCATTTCAGATTGCGGAGAGTATAGGGTTGAGTTGGACAGGATGAAATGGTGTGGAGAGAAGTTGTACGAGTTTTTAAGGTGGTGGTACTAGTAAATTTAGGTATTTTATTCATTGATAAAGATAGTTAAGGATATATGATGTAACGTTACGACTTAAAGATAGTGTAGAGTTCGAAAATCTAGACTTCATTATTGAGTGCGTGTGGAACCACCCCAGAATGTTAAAAAAAAAGGGGGGGGGGGAACGCCCCCCATCACACCAGATGTCAAAAAAGGGGAAAACAACGCCCCTATACAAAGCAAGCAACTATGGTGAGAGAGAAATTACGAAGATGTCTCAGAACACTTCTCCTTTTTTCGAACGATACAATAATGATTTAAGAGAAAAGTAAACACCAAGAATATTAACAACAAAGGAAGGTTTGATGCGTATCCGAAGATATTAGTTGTGTGGAAGGTTATGTAGAGTAGATAAATGAAGAAATTGGGTTTTTTAAGGAGTAATAAAAAAAGGAGTCATTTGCATAGTAATGGATAGAAGACTAAGCGATTTAAAAAAAATTTGCTATAGGACAGAACCTTGTCCTAGGAACACCACTATGAATCGATTTAAAGAATAAACGGAGGTCATCTTCAACAGCCGACTAGAACGACCAGAATGAAAATTGAGGGAAGTCTAGACACAGTGAGGAGAAAGTTTAGAATATAAAAGCTTTGTATCAGAATATCGAACACTTTCGATACGTCAAGAGCCACAGCAAAGAATTCACTAAAATGCAGATTAGAGGAGGACTAATTAAAGAGAAAGCTCACCAGTCGCAAGTTTACTTCGATGGCCATACTGGTGATCGGTGATCAGAGATTAGATTAGAAGAATTAAGATACTTCTAAATCTGTTGAGGCTAAATTCGAAAATCTTAGGAAGAACAGAAGTTACAGGGTTAGAACGACAGTGGGTTGTGGGTCTCCCTTGAATGAGAGCGCACGTTTCTAGCAAGAAGCAAAGATTGAAGTGAAAAGAGAGAACTCCACCGAAGCAGGAAAAAGCTCAGCAGCACAACGACCGTGTTAAGCTCAATAAGCAGAATAATGATGAAATTACGATGTTGGGTATAAATAAGTTCTAGGAGGGGTGCACAGATGGGAAGTAGATGTGGAGTAGAAGCAAAAGTTTGAGCAAAGATTTCGGCTTCAATTAAAGGTATTGACAGTTATGCCTTCAGAAGATGCTAGAGGATGGAAAGACGAACAAGTTGAAATTTTTTGTAAAATTCCAAAAGGGCGAGGAAGAGGCATCAGAAAGATCATTGCATTTTCTACTTTAAAGTGTTTTTAAGTGTCACGGAGAATAGATTCGCACAATTCCGGGATTGAAAAACAAATAGTGTGTTTAGAGTTTGAAGACCAGGGTAATTTCTGAAAGCAGTGTCCCTGTGGCGAATAGCACGAAAACAAGCAGAGCCAAACCAAGGTTTGTTGAGGGGGTAAAAAAAAATGGAATAAAAGTCTCCAATCAAAAGAAAGTCACCTCTTAAGCATTCTGCACATTCTGAGGGACCCTTCCACAGCAGTAGTAAGTCATTCCATAGTCGAAAATCAAAGAAGTAAATTCCCTCTTGGGGGAATAATGAGGAAATTGTGTTTGGATAAAAAACACAACCTTTTATTTAACGCTCATATAATTCATTGCAAGAGCAATCTGAGATATTATAAAATAATTATATTAATAAAAGGAAAATAATTCTTTTTTTTTTTTAATTTCTTTTAAGCTGGGTTGAAAGAATCAACTGTAATATAAGTAAAAACTCTATCTTCGACTTCCTACAATGACACAGTTTATTAAAACAATTTGTCAAGGAAAAAGAGTATTAGTTTAAGTGAGTGGATAGATTATTTATATTATAATTATTATATATAATATTTATATTATAATATATTATATTATTATATATATTATTATATTATATATATATTTATTCTATGTTTATATATTATATTATATTATATATATGATAAACTATGTGTGGAGTGACTATATATATTTATATATATATTATATATATGATATATATATTTATTTATTATATATATATATATATTTATAGATAATGAGTATGTAATTTAGATATAGGGATTTTATATACCATCCTTAGGTTTATCTAAAAGTGTCATTAATTTTTTCAAATTTGGGTTTTAATTTCTAATCATGTTGTTTCATATTATATATTTATCCATTTTATTCTATATATATATATATATACATATATTATATATATTATATATATATTATATTATATAATATATTCTTATTATATATTTTATTATATTTTATTATATAATATATTTTTATCTATTATTGTTTATCGAATTTATTTTTTGATGAATTAACTTGGGTATTTATTTTTAGGTTATATTAATGATTAAAAGTATTTAATAATTGCTATTTTTGATATAACATTTTATTAAACAAATTAAAATTTATTTATTATATGTTCAAAATTAAAAAAATAAAAACCTAATAAAAAATAACGATAGTATATTGGACTGCATAAATAATTGTAATGATTTTTTTTTTCCCTTTTTATGGGTCATTTATATAGTAAAAGATTAGTTTTTTTTAAATATTGATTCAGTATATATATTATAATATATAATAATAATATAATTATTTTATAATAATAATAATTTAATATATATAGGGCGTATTTATCATTTTTATATTTACAGGTAGTGGTGTTTCTTTGAATTTTTTAATTTTTTATTATATTTTCAGTATTTACCTGGGAAATTAGCTCCCCATTGATGTCGAATAAAAATTTCTAATGCAAGTTGAAATCTATTTATTTTTTTACGCTTTTATTTAATTTTTGTTATATTTTAATTTTTAATTTCTTTGAATACTTTCCAATCATTAATTTTTATAGATTTATTTAATTATTTATTTTTAAGTTTCATTTTAGTTATCTTTTAATTATATGTTTAGTTTTTTAAATTTCTTTTTTAAAGTTAGAATCAAGTTGCAACTCATAAGAATTTTTCGTATACGAACAAAATTCATCATCATTTCAATCATATATATCATATTTTATTATTCAATTTAATATAAGACTAATTTATAAAATATAATATATGTAATAATTAGAGGAATATTTACATCAGCCTTTAAATATAAACACCAATAAAAAATAATATATATAATGAACTGTATATAATATGGAAGTTCATAAGAATAATTAAAGAAAATAAATACCTCCTGTCCAGTTATTTCTTGCCCTGCATTTTGTTTTATGGAAACGGTTTCTTCTCTTTCCCTTGCTTTATTATCGGTAAGCTGAAACAATAAATTTACCAAAATATATAATAAATAATTAATAAATATAATAATAATATTAATATAATATAATAATAATAATATAATAATATAATTAATATGATATATATAATAATATATAATATAATTAATAATAAATATAATAATATAATATATATATGTATCCACAGATTAGGGGCGGGTGGTAGATACACGAAACGAAAAGTAGAGGATATGATAAAGTCGAAGGATGCGTTTTTTATCTTAGTGGAGAAACGTGAGTAGACAATACCTAGGTTTATAGTGTGGGCTACTACGATATTGTAATGTGGGATTTTATCTTGGGAGAAAATATATCTTACATTCATTCATCTGTTATGCCTATTCTGTAATCTCTTTCTGGCACAAATCAATTTCACGGCATCCTTTTGGTATTTTTTATTCAGTTAAGATGTTGATTAGCAACATAATAATGTTAACCCAAAAGTATCTTTTTGAAATTTCATGTTCTTGTTTATTTTATTACGCTTCTTTAGACAAATTCTAAGGTTATTATATTTATAATTATTTCATACTATACGGCCTGCATTGTATTGAAATTGTCTTAGATTTACTGTTCAACTGTTAACTATTAAAAAAGAATTAGGTACAAAATATCCCCTTTGCAAATCTTAATTGCTAGTCAGTAGTCATTTATTTCCAAAGATTTATTTGAACATTATCATTATTATAATTCAAACACTGCCTAGTTTTTTTTTTCATCCAAATATTTAATTGGGTGTGTAGAATACTTCGTTATTTTTCTGATATGAAAGAATGTACATAAAGGCTTTCATATTTCCCTTAAATAAGGCTTTTATAAAACCTATTTTTTTAACTAAATGCATTTTCTCTTTAAAATTGCACATAAGCAGGTATCCTCTGGTGTTCCTTGTCATCATTTTAAATTCTTTTTATTGATAAAGATTAATTTTGAAACATAAATTAACTATTAACACCATATTTAACTCATTTATTCTTAACATTGCTTATTTATCGTGATAATATTTTGATAATATCAGAAATACAATAACTGAAGAGTCATTTATCCTGTATAAAATTGCATTTAATTTCATCTCCACAAATGATATAATAAATATATTATAATAATATTATATATATATTATATAATAATAATAATATATTAAATAATAATATAAAATACATTTAAAAATTCTTTATACAAAAATAATGATTTGTTATAAAGTAAGGGTTTGCAAATTTAAATAGTATTTCATGAAGCTTAAGTTTTGTTTCTAACAATTTACTTTATAATGTTGTTGTTCCACAGCTGTGTAACATTTTTAAAAAGATTAAATTTTTTGTTTTTGAATTAATGTGTGTGAGTTTGTAGATTTCTAACATCTTCAGTATGACATTACAGACCCTAGACTACTTAAAACTGTCGGGAAATCTGACACCCTAGCAGTTTATCATAATAAACTTTTGCTAACATATGGCAATTATTTGGTATGTTGTGTATTAACCACACGATCATTATGAATGAGTGTCTTTGTATTTGTATGAAGTGCATATTTTTCTTCGAATTGAATAAGAATTATTAGTGATATTAGAGGTTGGAATCTTTGCTCTAATGGATATCTTACTCCGAATACTAAGGATTTTCTCATATTGGAAATTCATATATGATGCAATGATTTGTAGAATGTGTAGTTCTTTTTTTCTTTTTTTAAGCGGATGTTATAAAAGACTATGAAATAGAACAAAATATTTATTGAGCATTTTAATGGTTGTGATAATTACTGGACAACTGCATTTCATTTAATTAGCTTATTTGGATTTGGGGGGTGTTTAGCATTTAAACTATTCACTATTAATTTTATGATTTCCTCTTAAACATTAACAAATAACTCTAGTAAATTAGTGAGAAATGGCGATTGCAGGGGATTTTTTGTTAGAATTGGAGATTGAAAATTTTTGTATAGATGATTTGATGGCAATTGTGTAGAATTTCGGGAATTTTTAATCAAGGCAAGTTGATTTTGAGAGTTATTATTAGATATATTAATGTGATTTAACAATTGAATAGTTTTATGGATAAATTAATATATAAAATGGGTTTCATATTATTTTTAATGTATTCCATAAGCAAAATAATTATATTAGCTTTTTTGAATAGGAGATGAAAAGATTAACTAGTATAATGTAGAACATAATATTTGAAACCATTTTAAACGTTAGTTTTCGGGTATAAAAATCAAGGAGTCGAACGATTTTATACCTGAAACTAGACTGTTTAAAATTTGTTTGAAATTTTTATTGTTCGTGTTTTTTATGTTTATTTTTTGTTTTATTAAAGTATAGATTTTGTTTAGTGGAATAGATTAACATTTAGATTTATGAACATTTTGTTATTTATTTTATATTTTTGAGTTCGAAATATGGGTTGGCATATTTGTAGATAATTTAATATTATTCTAATAATTGAATTCAGAAGATTGAGTTTTGATTAAGAAATAGAAAATTGGCTAAATCTTTTATATTCTATGAATATATTTCAGATTTCATTTACAAAGGAGCATCTGCATTAATTATTAACTAATTTGTTATTAATTAATTTTCTAATTTCACCCCAATGGGTTGGATTTAATAGTGAAAGTGGTTGAGAGAGTTAGAACCCAAATGCATTATTAGAGATAATTTAAATGAATGGGCAGTTGTAGTATTTGTTACATATATTCATGGAATTTTGTTGTGTTCTACTATTTCGTATAAATTAATTTGAAATGCTAGTTGTAAAAAGAAAAAGATACAATTCTTAAATCATTTGCATATATATGAATTGTTAATAGAGATCTATATGTGGCGAGTGGTAGATTCAGTTGTATGAGAAGATTCGAATCTTATATCTGATATATTTTTTTTGTAATTTGTAGGGAATTGATGGGACTTTTATATGTTATAATGAATTCATTATAATGATGTGTGTTGTTCACAAATTTACAATAATTTGCTATATGTTTAGGTAAAGTTGTTGGTTTCATTTTGAGTGTAACTGCAGTTAGTTTTCCCTTGACAGTTTTATGTAGTAGGTTGTGATTGATACTTGAGATTGGTTTAGATATTTTTTGCTAGCATTCAACACTTAATTAAAAAAAAATTTTAATTTTTTTATGTTTCACATGGTGTGAGCAACCAGATTATGAAAGTGGAATTTGTAGGAGAAGAAATTGAATCTTCCATGACATAGTTTTTAAAGTTTGGCACCCCTTTGTTATGGGTTATATTATCATTTTTTTTCTGTATAAAATGTTCTGTTTTTGTTGTTTATTTTATTATTAATTATTTTTATTATATTATTTTATTATATTTTATTAATTTTATTTTTTATTTTATTTTTTATTTTTTAGTTAGCTTGTTGCGGATGTATAAATATTAATTGCATTATGAGGATTATAGGAGCCTGTGGGTGTTGTGGTAGGTTTTGAATGTTATAAAAGTATTTTACGGATGAGCGTGTTAGAATAAATGGAGTTGAAGTGATTGGTTTTCATATTAAGAGATGGGCATCGATGTGTTGGTTATGTTATTTTGTGGGGAAGGATTAAATGATGAATGGAAAGAGTGGAGGTATTGTTTAATATTTGGGTTGCGGGGGATTTGGTTTTGTATGAATATGGTAGAGTTGAGAGGGGTGATTAAAACATAGGGTTTTTGAAGTAATGTTTGATGAGTGGTTGGTAGTAGTGGGGAAGTCGGGTGTGAGTCATGTTGATTGTGACCATTGTATAGTATCGGTTTAAATTTTGATATATGTTGGACTGAAGACGGATGATGGAGTGTGGTAGAGGGGTTGTGATGCGTATAGGTGCTGTGCTTAAATTTGGTGGTTAAGTGATAGGTTTGGTGATTAGGATTTTGATAAGGGGTATGTTGTTATTTGTTTGTAATAAGTGAACCTAATGGTTTGGATCGAGGTTATGATCTAAGGTATTAGTGTAAATGAGAAATCTTAAGGGGGTGTTAAAGGTAATGAGAAGGATTAAAATGGCGAAATGAAGAAATTAAGAGAACGATCTTTGAAAGGTAACATAAAAGAAGGTATGAGCACAGAAAAGAGAATAAACAGAGTTTTGGGATGATTGGTATATGATAGGAGTTATGGTTGGGTTGGTTAAACAGTTGTATGTGGTGAGTGTGCTGGGAATAAAGTGGTAGTCGAATAAAGTGCGGTTAGTGACGGTATTCTGAGAGAGGCTTTTGTTTGAGAAATTAAAGAAGTGTATAAAAGGGTGTAGAGTGGTTTCGTAGGGATTTAGTTGTGGTTTGCCCAGGATGATCAATTGAAGATTGTCGTGAGGTTAATGCCTGTGAAGCCTAGGTGAGTTTACCTGACTGGGAGAGTTTCAGGTTAGGTAGAAAGGGGTTTAGAACTGTTTGTCATATTTCTACCTTTTTGTTTCGGCTGTATGCTAGCGATAGGCTAATTGGGGGATAGGGGTATTTGTTTATTTTTAGTTTTATCTTATCCATTTAAATTCCTTATTTTATTATTGTATTTATTATTATTATTTTATATTATTTATTATTTTTATCTATTATTATTATTTTATATTCTTAAGATATATTTATATGATTGTTTTTATAAATTTTGTTTAGCTTGTTATTGTATATGTTAAACTTACGTTGAATCAGCCGATATAATGGAGACGGATTTATTTTTTTTTTTATTATCTTTATTATACTTGTATTATTTGTATATATTTATTATTTTTTTGTTTTGGTGGTGTTTATATTTTATATATATTAGATATGATATATATAGGATAAATAACTTAATTATAAATTATTTTATTATTATTTTTATAATTAATTTTATTGGGATTTGATATATAATTATTGATATATGATGATGAAATGATGATGATTTTTTTCGTATTGAATATACTAAGGATTAATATTTAAAGAATTAACAAATACTAATGCGATATAAATCTTGTAAAGATCAATTAAAATGACCTTTGCAACCATAGGAGCAGTCCCTTAATATATAAAATTAGGACGAGTTAAATAACTTCTAATTATGAGTAAACTTTATAAATTTAATATATAAGTTTTAAATTCTCAAATTTTAAAGATTATGCGAGATTTAAAAGATTAGGATTGAGCTCCTCTCTTTCATTTAAAGGTCAGTTGCGACAAGGTGACATGTTGATTCCAGCCTCCTTAAAGGAGCTGAAGCATTATTATGTTAGGTATTTTAAAATTGATTTTGGCTACGCTCTATTATTATTTTTTATTTTCATTATTTTATTTTTATCTATTATTATTAATTTTATTATTATTATTCATTAATTATTATTATGAGTTTATTATATTTAAACGTGGAGAGTAATTTCTTATTAAATTGCGCCATATTAAGGGCAAAATACTTTAAGTGTAAGTAGTTTAGTGTCATTGTCATGCCTTTTATTTATACTTTTTTAATTATATTTTTTATTTGTTTTTTTTTGCATTTTTGAAAATACTATATAATAAGCTTATTTTGTATGAAATTTTTTTTTTCTTGGAATAATTGTTTTTAATAATTTTTTGTTTTTTATAAATAATAATATAGAGGTTTTTTAATAGTTTCATTTATATATTATATATTATATATATTATATATATTTATTAATAATATTATATTATAATTTATATTATATATATATATATATTTTATAATTTTTATATTATAATATATCTATTTATACATGTATATATATATATTATATTATTTGTATATATATATTTAATTGAACATTGTGATTAGAATTAAGCATGATTCTGAAATTTTAATGACAGCTTTTCATTCTATAAACGTTAACTGATTTGGTATATAAATAACATATATCGTTAATTATCATATCATATATATATATATAATTGATATTATATATATATATCATAATTATTCTGGATTAATATATATATATATATATTATTATATAGTTATTATTACTTTTATTATATTATATATATAGTTATATATTTTATATATTATATAATTAGTATTATTATTTATATTATTATATGTAATATTTTATATATATATATATTATTATCTTTATATATATATTTATATATATACTATATATATATATATTACAATCATCTAGTTTAAGTGTTAGCTTGTATTCGCTTTTTATAAGATGTTTTTAATAACGATTGTATTGTGATTTTTGGATTTAATTACAGTTTTACTTTAGTATGAGTAAGAATGAATTTCGGTTAGAATGAATTAAATAAAAAAAAAGATTGATTTTTCTTTTATTGAATGAGATTGAATTTTTATAATTGGTTCTGCAGATTGGCTGGTGGGCAATGGATTATATGAGGGTTAAATAAGGGTGTGTTTTTTAGATAATTTTTGTTTCTATTTTTTTCCCCTATAAGGTGGTGCAATTGGTCATTCTTTTATTTCTTGGATGATTTCGTTGGAGGTGTCCCTCAGAATGTCGAAAATGCTTAAGAGGTGACTTTCTGGTGCTTGGAGAAGTTTTGATTCGTGAAGTTTCTATACCTAGGTTTTGGTTGATTGTTTTTTCGTGTATTGCCAAGGACTGTTTACAGAATTCCTGGTTTAATCTACTATGTTGTTTTTCAATACCCCGGTTGGTGCGAATTTATTCCGATTGCACTAAAAACTTTATGTAGACATGCCAATGATTTTCTGATCCTTTCTGCCTTTTGGAATTTTTACAGAATTTACGTTGTTGTTTTCCATTTAGCTCTGCTGAGGATGAACTGTCAATATTTTATTGAAGCGAATCTCTTTGCTCCCAATTTTGCTTTATCTAATTCTTCCCCATCTGCGACCTGAGAATGACGAAAAAAATCGTAATTTATCAATTTTCTGTTATTGGTTAAAGGTGTTGTGTGCTGAGCTTTTTACTGTTTGGTGGAGTTTCTTTTTCATTCATCTTTCGTTCTTGCTGGTGGTTATTCACATTGTTGAAAAAGGGAGACAAAACATGTTCGTTCCTCTGTTTATGTTCTTTGTTTTCGAAATTTATGTAGGCTAAGTATTTAGAAGTATTATTCTTCTATAATCTAATTCTGATAGATACAGTATTTGGATCCGAGTAAACTTGCGACTGGTAGCTTTTCTTTATTAGTCCTCTCTAATTGCATTTTGTGATTTTTTGCTGTGG
>JABUQX010078927.1:0-15000 GCA_015478945.1 Trachelipus rathkii
TTTGCTTCCACTCTAACCCTTATATTACTATATAATTCTTACTCAAGTTATTTATCCTACTCTATCTATTAATATACTTCACACACACTTTCTACTAATAGCCTTACTAATATATAAGGTT
Source organism: Trachelipus rathkii (assembly GCA_015478945.1). Taxonomy (NCBI): domain Eukaryota; kingdom Metazoa; phylum Arthropoda; class Malacostraca; order Isopoda; family Trachelipodidae; genus Trachelipus; species Trachelipus rathkii. The sequence goes on from JABUQX010078927.1 coordinate 122, forward strand.
ATATATAACTTATTATAATATATATAACCATAAATATATATAAATAATATATAAATAATTATATATATATTATTTATATGTATATACTATATAATATTATATATATATAATATATAATATATAATAATAATATACATAATAATATAAAATAAATAATATAGGTGAAAATAATATATAATATAAGTGTGATATATACTATATATATATATATATATATATATGTATATATATAATATTTATATATTATATATATATATTATATGTATATATATATATATATAATATATATATATATATATATATATATATATATATATTTATACTAAAATATATATCTAAAATACTATATATATATATATATATATATATATAATAGCATAGAGTATAATCGTTCTCGTCGAAACCCATGCGGTGGTTGACTCCAGGATAAGGTTTGGTATTCTTTATCTCCAATTATTGTTCTTTTGTTTTACAAACTTTTAACTGCGTTATGCATGTAAAATAATTTTAACATATTACGGAACGGGGGACCGGAGAGGGTGAAACCCTGGCTGATCTGTCGCCTTGAGGGGCTCGTTAGTAGTATACACTAACAACGTTAAACTGACAGGAAAGTAACGGAAGACAGATTTGTCGCTAAATCTGCCACAACTAAAATCCGTTAACTTTCTGGCGCCTTTTTGGTATAAAAAAACTTTTTACTAATTCTTAAGCCAATTTCTATTTAGAAATTTCTGCTACTTTTATTAACGTTTTTGACACAGAAAAGTAACGGAAGCCAGAACTTGTCGTTAAATCCTGCACAACCTAATCCGTTAAATTTGGCCTTTTTTAGCATTTTTAGCTACTTTTTTAGTTACTTTTTTAACGTTTTGTCATAATTTCAGTCAAGATGATTGATACCAAAGGATTTGGGGATTTTCCTGTCCAGCCTGCACGTCCGAAGGCAAAAGACATTTGAAACCATTTTGGACAGTTTTAGAGACATTCACGGTCCATGTCGAACAGCTGACTTGAGAAATTTCACATATGTCATACAGATTTTTGACGTTTGATTACGCTCAAACTAAGTTTTTAAGGTCGGTGAGACCGAATTTAAGGTCTGGAAGAACGTTTTTTTTTTGAGGTTTAGCTCCCCAGAAGTGGGACGGAGCCCCCCAAGGGGGCTTTTTGGTTCCTAGAAGGTTTTAAATGATCGATAGATCATTTTTGATGGTTCCAATCGATTTATCGTGATCGATTTCCCCTAAATCGATCTTTTAAATCGTCTTTTAGCGTGCTTCTGGTTTGCATTTAGCACTGAAGAATATATCCGAAAGACTATTTCTGATAATTTCATTCGATTAATCGTGGTCTGTACAGTTTGGGATCTACCAGCCTTTTCGCTAGGAAGACTATTAGAGCTATCGCTTTCAAACTTGGTATAATGATTAAATGTGTGTAATAAACTGATCCAGACGAGTTTTGGGTGCCGTAGGTCACCTAAGGGGGGGTGTTGCCCTTTAGTGCCAAGGTCAAATTCGTCTGAAAACCAATCGTCATAAGGCTTAACGTATCGGGCTAAACTTTGGATGTGAGTTATATGATGACGTAATCTCGTCGGAGATGAGATTACGTCCTTCTGCGTCCCCCCGTAAGGGGGGCCGCTACCCCACTAAAAAATTAAAAATGACCGTAGAAGACTGAACTGAAACTTGGAGAGAGGATTCGGATTCGGAGTGGCAGCGCAGACGGAGTTGGCCACCGATCCGCCATCTAAGCCCAGAGACCACCGAGGGGGGTCCCCAGTTGAAAAAAAAAAAGAAGAAGAAATGCATGAATGCAAAACAGAGGAAGAGAAGAAGAAAGGAAGAATGAGGAAGGAGGAGGAAAGGAGGAAGAAGAAGATGAAGAATGAGGAAGGAGGAGTTGAGGAGGATTTCAGAGTTGATAGTGGCCCGGTGCTATGAGCCGGTGCGGTGCGAGTTAATAAACATGTATAACAACAATGTTTGGTGTCTTTATATAGGTGTTTGGGTTCTGTAGATGTTTCGAAAATAATGGTTTTCAGAACCAACAAAGAATAAAATAAAATAAAAAAAACTAAATAATAAATAAATAAATAAATTTCTTCACTTTTTTTATGTTTATACTTACAAAATTTACGTTTTTACATAGTCTAAAAAAGCAGTAATCAGTAAATCAAATCACAATCCAACCACCCTCCTGATCATTGGTGATCTATTGATCTATTGAATCTATTGATCTATTGATTAAGGTCAAATTTTTTACTAAAATTGTCATGTTTTTAATATACCCTAATCAGTAAATCAGTAAATCAAACCTACCATCCACCCACCCTCCTGTCCAATCATGATCTATTGATCTATTGATCTATTGATCCTATTGATCTATTGATCTATTGATTAAGGTCAAATTTTTTACTAAAATTGTCAGTTTTAACATACCCCATAATCAGTAAACGTAAATCAAGCCATCCAAACCTACCCTCATGCTGTCAATCATGATTAATTGATCTATTGATCTATTGATCTATTGATTTAAGTCAAATTTTTACTAAAATTGTAACGTTTTACATACCCTAAATCAGTAAATCAGTAAAATGTATTATTTATCTTTCCTATCCTCCTGTCCATCAATGATCTATTGATTATTGATCTTTTGGATTATTGTCTATTGATGCTATTGATTTAAGTCAAATTTTTATAAATTTAACGTTTTTCAAGGTTTTTATTTTAATCAGTAAATCAAACCACCACCCCGCCACCTCCTGTTCATCCTTGATCTATTGATTATTTGATCTATTGATTCCAAGTCATATTTCCGAGTATCATTTTGTATAAACTAACATTAAAAACAAATTCTTTATACACTGATAAGCAATTTATTATGCTAACGTAACAAAGTTTTCACATTAATAAATTTACTTAGCATCATTCTGACTAAGAAATAATGTACACGACAAACCTGACAACCCTTAAACATGAATAGCAGTCAACATTAACCAAGTTCCTCACTTAACAACAGTAAGTAACTAACATTACAATCCAAAAACGTAACCTAGTCACACTTTTTTTTTCAAGGCATATCTCTAACATATTCAAAAATATATAGGACATACATCAACGCACAGCACACACAACACACACACACACACAACAGCACACACACATGTGCACACCACCAACCACACACATCAAAACGTAGAAAATAAGGGATTCCATCATAGCGCTGAAAAGTAAAAAATTGTTTTAGTAAAAACAAAAAGTTTTAAGAATAAAATAAAAATAAAAAAATAGAAAAAAAAATTAAAATAAAAAAAAATTAAAAAAAATTAAAAAATTAAAATAAAAAAAATTAAACAAAGTATAAATGTAAAATAAAGTTAGAAAATTAAAAAATTAAAAAAATAAAAAAATAAAAAAATAAAAAAAAAAAAAAAAAAAAAAAAAAAAAAAAAAAAAAGCAAAATAAAACTTTAACCAAAAATTTATAACTTTCATTGTCAAATGTAAATAAAAAATAAAAAAAAATAAAAAAAAAAAAAATGAAAAAATATAACAAATAAAAAAATAACAAAAAAAAAAATAAAAAATAAAAAAATAAAGTTAGAAAAATAAATTTAAAAATAAAAAAATAAAAAATAAAAATTAAAATAATAAAATTAAACACAAAGTATAAATGTAAAATAAAAACTTATAAAAAAAATAGTAAAATATATTCATGTTTCAACTTAGGAATTAGGCAATTATATTAAGTTGGACGTACCCCAATTGAAGTTCAGATTTCAAGATAAATGTGCAAATGCAACAGTTAGAAAAACGGTTTTATCTTTGCAAGATGCAATGCAATTAACGATATTTACATGTTAGAAACAGAAGCAATTATGTGAACAGTAGTGTAAAGAAGTAAGAATAAACGACAAACACTCTCCACACATACACACACACACACACACCACACACACACACACATCAACACAACACACACCACACACACACCACACACACACAACAGCACACACAGCAAACACACACACACAACAACACATCTTATAAAACTTGAGAATTAAAAATCAAAATAAAAAAAATTTAAACCACTAAATACTAAAAAACCAAAAAAATAATTACTAAAAATTCACTTAAAAAAAATAAAAAAACACTAAAAAAATTAAAATAAAAAATCACTAAATAATTAATATATATATATTAAATTAAAGAAACATTTAAAAAATTAAAAAATATAAAAAAATTAAAAAATAAATAAAAAAAATTAAAACATCAAAAGTATAAATGCAAAATAAACTTAACCAAAAAAAAAAAAATTAAAGTAAGAAAAATAAATTTAAATAAAAAAATAATAAAAAATAAAATCAAAAATACACAAATTCAAAAACAAAAAAAAAAACAAAAAAAAAAAATATAAAGTTAGAAAAAATCAATTTAAAAATAAAAAAAAAAAAAAACTTAAATAGAAAATTAAAACACAAATGAGAACGCGAAGCGGAACTTAGAAAACGAGCTAGTAAACAAAAATAATTTGCATGTTTCAACTTAGGAAAAAAAAAAATTATATTAGTTACACGTTTAATAAAAAAGATGAAGATTTGAAAAATATAAAAATGCTTAGTCTTCAACATTTGCAAACCGCGTTTGTATACTTTACAAAGATGCAATGCAATTGACGAAATGTATACATGATAGAAACAGAATCAGTTATGTGAACAGTAGTGTAATGAACTAAGAAATAAATGACACATACGCACACATACTCATATCACAGACACCCAAATACATACACACACACACACACCACACACACACACACACACACACACACACACACACACATCACAACAACAACAACAGAACAAAATACACAAAATTAATAAATGTTAAAACTAAAAAAAAAAAAAAATTAAAGCAAAATAAAAAAAAAAAAAAATAAAAATAAAATTTTAATAAAAAATAAAAATAAAAAAAACTAAAAAACTAAAAATTAAAATAAAAAATTAAACAAAGTATAAATGTAAAAAATAAAGTTAGAAAATTAAAATAAAAAAAAAATAAAAAAATTAAAATAAAAAAAATTAAACACAAACGTATAAATGCAAAATAACTTTGGGCCTCAAGAACCGACGACAGGGCTGGGCCTTAACCCCCCTCCCTTCGGAGGGTAAAGCCCCGCTTAACACCACACTTCGGGTGATCCCCCTCGCAGGGTTCACACCCTTTCCAAGGGGCGCATCCCCTGGGTTTTCTCTCTCAAGGAAGGTAATGTGTTGCTTTAGATACCTTGTTAATGAAAATGTTTATTCGTAAGTTAGGTACTTATGTTTAAATATTACTTTGACAATGTGAAATAACACTGATTTCTTAGAGAAATGATGAGTTTTTGTAAGATATTACTGTTACTGTGTTAACTGACGATGATGTGTTAGAACGTGGAGCCTAGGTTAAGTTTTTGTTGAGTAATGTTTTGTTTGCCCTAGACTTTTTGCTAATGTCTACGATTATTCATATGTCAAATGATGTTATCTCGAGACGATGACACTTTGATGAAGATACTGACTCATTAAGGATTAAATCTTTGTTAAATGTTACTGTGTTAATGTAAAATTAACATTGATATGTAAAGACATGCTTGAAAATTGTAAATAGGTTTACTTTTTTGTATGTTGTGTTAGTTATTTTACTGGTTTTGTCAAGTGTGGAACTTTGGTTTTGTGTTAGGCAGTTGTTCGATCAGCATTAAGGTGGCTTTTGTTTGTCGTTGGTAGCATTATATTTGTTAGTTCAGGTGATACTATGTTAGCTTTATTATGTGAAACTTTGGTTTACGTCTACATAAGATCCTATGTGTGTGTGTGTGTGTGTGTGTGTGTGTGGTGTGTGTGTGTTTGTGTGTGTCGCTCTCCTCGCTATCTCATGTGTGTGTGTGTTCGTATGAGTATGTGTGCGTGTGGGATTTATCTAATTCATTACCTAACTGTCCAGTGAGTAACTGAATTCCTGTTCTAAAGACATGTACATATCGATCATATTACTTGCATGTGCATTTTGCAAAGATAAACCGTTTTTTCTAAATGTTGAAGATTATATTTTTTCAAATCTCATTTTCTTTTTTAAACGTTAACTAAATTTTTTTTTTGTTCTAAATTTGAAACATGCATATACTGTTTAGCTATTTACATTTTAATAAGTTTTTAGTTTACATTTATACTTTGTGTTTTAATTTTATTATTTTAATTTTTTTTTTTTTTTTTTTTTTTTTTAATTTTTTTTTCTAACTTTCTTTTATTTTTTTTTTATTTAAACATTTGTCTCATCACATTTTATTTGCTCTATATTTTTCATTTTTTATTTTTTTTTTATTTTTTTTATGTGTAAATTTATTTTCTAACTTTAATTTTTATATATTTTTTTGGTAAGTTTTATATTTGCATTTAATACTTTGTGTTTTAATTTTTTTTTATTTTAAATTTTTTTATTTTTTATTTTCGTATTTTTAATTTTCTAAGTTTTGTTTACATTTATACTTTCTTTTAATAATTTTTTTATATTAAGTTTTTAGTTTTTTTTACTTTAATTTTTTATTAAAATTTTTATTTGGTTTTATTTATTTTTGTTTTATTTTGCTTTAATTTTTTTTTGTTTTAATTTTTAACTTTTTAATTTTGTGTATGTGTGTGTTGTGTGTGTGTGTGTGTGTGTGTGTGTTGTGTGTGTGTGTGTAATGTGTGAGTGTGCTTTATTCTTAGTTCATTCACTACTGTTAGTCACTTTTTTAGTCATTTCTCATCATGTACAGACTCTCAAAATCTTTGCATTGCAAAGATTTAAAGATTTTTCTAATATTTAAGACTACATTTATATTTTCAAATCTCAGTTTCTTTTTAATAAACGTAAAGAAATATGTTTTATTTCCTAATCTTTTCCATCTTTAAAATATCCTGTTTTACTATTATATCCATCTCCTATAATTATCCAAGTCTCCTCTAAGATTCATTCTTTTCTGTATTTTTTCTTTTAAATTTCAGTTTTTATTTTTATTTTTATATTTTTAAAAGCTTTATTTTTCTAACTATATTTTTTTTTTTTTATTATTTTTTTTATTATTGTTATTATTTATTTTTTCAATTTTTATAATATTTCTCTCTCTCTCTTCTATTTTAATTTAAATTAATTTATCAAACTTTAATTTTTATTAGGTGAGTATCATTTATTTGCATTTATAAACTTTGTGTTTAATTTTTTTTTTATTTTATTTTTTAATTTTTATTTTTAGATTATTATAATTATTTGTAGATATTTTTTTCACATTTCTACTTTGACTCATATTTTTCTTTTACTTTTTATAATTTTTTTTTCTTATTAATATTTTTTACTTTTAATTTTTTTTCTATTATATTTTTTTTTTTTCATTTTTAAATTTATTCTTTTAAAACTTTTTGTTTTTACTCATCAATTGTATACCTTTCATGTCATGGTTTAAGCAATTTAAGTTTTGTTGTGTGTGTTGGTGTGAGAGTGTGTGTGTGTGTGTGTGTGTGTGGTGGTGTGTGTGGTGTGTGATGTGTGTGTGTGTGTCTGTTGTGTGCGTGTGTATGTCATTTATTTTAACATTGATATGTTTAGAGATATGCTTGAAAAAAAGTGTGATTAGGTTACGTTTTGTATTCAATTTTAGTTACCTTACTGTTGTTAAGTGAGGAACTTTGTTAAATGTTGACTCTTATTCATTTTTTAAGGTGTAGTCAGGTTTGTCGCTGTACATTATTTTTCTTAGTTCAGATGATGCTAAGTCATCTTTATTAATGTGAAAACTTTGTATAGGTTACGTTTTTTTCGCGTGATCATGTGTAATAAAGAATTTGTTTTATGTTATGTGTTTATACAAATGATACTCGAAATGTGGACCCGGATCCATAGATCAAGGATGAACAGGAGGGTTGGAGGGATGGTGGTTTGATTTTTACTGATTTACTGATTTAGGTATGTAAACGTTACAATTTTAGTAAAAATTTGACTTAAATCAATAGATCAATAGATCAATAGATCAATAGATAAATAGATCATAGATGGTCATCGATTTGGACAGGAGGTAGGTTGGATAGTGGTTTGATTTTAGTCAAACTGGCGAGTTACGGGTATGTAAAACATGACAATTTTAGTACAAAATTTGACTTTAAATCAATAGACCTAATAGATCAATTAGATCAATAAGATCAATAGCATCAATAGATCAATAATTGGACAGAGAGGTAGGATATAGATGGCTTGATTTTACTGAATCTTACTTGATTTAGGGTATGTAAACATGACAAATTTTAGTAAAAAATTATGACTTAATCAATAGATCAATAGAATCAATAGATCAATAAAATCAAATAGATCAATAAGATCAATAGATCACTGATGGACAGGAGGGTGGGTGGATGGTGGGTTTGATTTACTGATATTAATCTGTAATTAGGGTATGTAAAAAAAACATGAAATCATAATATATTTACAAATTTATTTAATTCTCTCTCTGTATTTGTCATAGATCAATAGATCACAACTGGCTAGGAGGGGTAGTGGGTTTGATTTCTGTTTAGCTGCTTTGACTATGTAAAAAACGTAAATTTGTAAGTTATAAAATAAAAAAGTTGTAAGAAATTTTATTTATTTATTTATTTATTTATTTATTTTTTATTTTTTATTTATTTCTTGATGGTTCTGAAACCATTATTTTCAGTAAATCCTTACAGACCATAAACTGATATAAAAGAGCAATCAACCAACACATTGTTGATATTACAACCACGAATGTATATAATTACTCGGCAACAGCACCGGCTCTAAGCACGGTGCCAATAACTCAACTCTGATCCTTCTCAACTCCTCAATCTTGATTTCATTCTTCATTCATATATATATATATATATATCCTCCTCTTCTCATTCTTCCCTTCTTCTTCTTCTATACTTCTCTGTTTTGCATTCCAATGATTTCTTATCTTAATTTTTTCAACTGGGGACACACCCCTCCGGTGGGGTCTTGGACTGCCGAAGCCGAATCCGTTTCAACTCCATCTCCGTCTCCGAATCAAAACCGAATATCCGAATAACTCTATGACTGTCTCCAAGTTTCAGATCTTTCTACGATCATTTTTAATTTTTTAGTGGGGCTACGTCCCCCCTTAGGAGGGGACGCAGAGAGGACGTCACTTCGTCTCCGACGAGATTACGTCATCATATTAACTCACATCCAAATTTCACTCCGATACGTTAAGCTAACATGTTTTCAGGACGAATTTGAACGCTGGCCTAAGGGGGCAACACCCCTTGGGGTGACCTCCGGCACAAAACTCGTCTGTGATCATTTTATTAAACACAATAATCATATACACAAGTTTAAACAAACGATAGCTCTGATTCAATTCTAGCAGCAGAGATGGATAGATCCGGATGGTGACATACTAACTACAAGAGATTTAATCGATGATACATTATAGTAATTATTTTCTTTTGAATATATTTTTTCAGTGCTAAATGCAAACCAGAGCACGTAGAAAGACGATTTAAAGATCGATTTAGGGGTAATCGATCACGATAAATCGATTGGAACCATCAAAAATGATCTATCGATCATTTAAAACCTTCTAGGAACCAAAAAGCCCCCTTTGAGGGGCTCCGTCCCACTTCTGGGGAGCTAAACCTCAAAAAAACGGTCTTCCAGACCTTAAATTCGGTCTCACCGACCTTAAAAACCCTAGGTTTGACGTATCAAACGTCAAAATCTGATGAAATGATGGAAATTTCCAAGTCAGCTGTCGACATGACTGGAATTTCCAAAAACCTTCCAAAATGGTTTTCAAGTCTTTGCCTTCGACGTGCAGGGCTGACATGGGAAAAATCCAAAATCCTCCGGAGTTGGGGGTCTTGACCTGAATTATGGACAAAACGTTAAAAAAGTAGCTAAAAAGTAGCTAAAAATGCTAAAAAAGGCCAAATTTAACGGATTAGGTTGTCAGATTTAACGACAAATCTGGCTTCCGTTACTTTTCTGTGTCAAAACGTTAAAAAAGTAGCAAAATTTCTAAAAAATGGCTAAAATTAGTAAAAAAGTACCAAAAAAGCGCAAAAGTAACGGATTAGGTTGCCAGATTTAGCGACAAATCTGGCTTCCGTTACTTTTCCGTCAGTTTACTAGTGTATACTACTATATATATATAAAGCGTTCTTGAATCTAACTTTTTTGGTTTAGAGGATGGATCAGTGGTACTAGCGTGACAAGTATAATCATTCTCGTTGCAAATGCGGTGGTTTGATACCTGATAAACAGCCGACATGTCTCACTTCTTTATCTATTACCCATATATTGTTATCCTGTTTACAAACTTATTCATATTGCGAGATATGCAATGTATAAATAATAGTAATAATATTTAAAATATATATGAAATAACAAATAAAATATATAAATACATATATATTACTTTAATTTGATAATACCTTATAAATATAATATAATAATATAACGCATAATTTAATAATATAATAACATAATATAAAAACTAAATAATAATATATAATATAATATAATATAATAATATATATAATTATACTACATATTATTATTAGTAATTATAATAATATATATAATAATTATTGTATGTAATATATATACTATAATATATATCACTAAAATATATATAATAAAATAATATATATATCGATATTACTAATATAATTTTTACATCATAATATATAAATAATATATATACTAGTAATATACTAATTATATATATATATTTATATATGAATCATAGTACAAGAGTATACTAAGCTGACATCAAGTAACTCGAGAACGGCAGCACCTACAGGAAAACAAATTATATACATATTTTGAATCAGCGGAAATTTTTAAGGAGGGTGTTTTTTTTTTTTGCATTTTTATACGTCGGAAATATTTTTAACAAAAAAAATTCTCCATCATTTATTCTGTTCATACTTATATGGGTACAATACAGTAGACAACTAAGTGACAACATATGAAACGGTGAAACATGGGATATTTTAGGTCACATAAGGTGGGCAACTACTGTATTTTAATTTGAAAACTTCTTCTACAAACCTAAATTAGAACAAAACTATCAAACGAATTATGGGACAAAGGTGGGTGGACGAAAGATTAAGATAGATTCGTTAGAGACTCAAGAAAAAGTTTTACAGAGTGTGTGTTGATAGCTTTAAAGAAACTTGAGATGAATCCACTAATTGAACTTTATTCAACAATATTCAATATTTCTTTTGAAATCTGTAATAACAAGCGAGGTCAATAGATTATTATTTAATGAATGAAATATTACAACTTTATCAACCTTCCACTCCTCTATAGTACTATATTAAAGTCTCCATCATTAGTGACAGCAACTGCTCTAATCATATTGAAAATGTGAATGCCTGTAATTGAGAGTTTCACGAAATCAAATAAGATACAACATTATTCAACTAATTTGGGTATCTTTGCAACAGAAGCTTAAGACTATTATTCGTTATTTTAATTATATGAGAAAATGAGATGTCCTACGCGTCAGCCTCCATGTTTAAAAATTAAAAAGAAAACAATGAAATTGCAATCCGTTTCCTTGAAATATATTACCAAATCAGTTAGTGAAGCAGTTCCGACCAGGGCCATAGTCTTTACTTAACAATCTTATTAAGAATGATTTTCATCGATATCTATTAAAAGCTTTTACGAATTTCGTTAAATAAACTTTATCTATATAAAGGTCAATAAACATGGATAAGTTATGGATTATAAGCATACTTCTAATACATCCCAATGTAGCTTACAGAAAAAATATTAATCTACTCAGAAAGGTTCAAAATATACTATCTCAATTTACAGGGGAGAAGAGCTCTTAATATGGTATGGTGACGAATATGGGAAAGAACTCGGAAAATGATAATCAATCATATTATGCTAGTTATAGTGCAAGAATACATAAAAAATATCATTTTGTTAAAAAATAAAATACTTTTATCACTGTACTTTTGATAGATTATGAATTTACAAATTCTAAGCCTTTCAGGCATGCTTTCCGATAAGGATTTATAATATATATTAATATAATATACTATATATATATATAATATATATAATAATATAAATAATAATATAATATACATATAATAATCATAATTATATAATATATAATAATATAGTATATAATATATATACTATATAATATATAATATAATATATATATAAATAATAACTAATATATAATATATATATATAACAAAATATATAATAATATATAAAAACTTATAATATATCAATATATAAATATATAATATATATCATACACCATATAATAAACATCATCTATAACTTACACTTACTAATCTCAACCCACCCGAAAAAAAACCTTCTTAAACAAGCAAACCATATATATCATATATACTAAAATATATATAATAATATATAAAAAATAAAATAAATATACCAGATACTATAAATATAATAATATATATATATATAATAATTATACATATAACTAATAATAATAATAAATAATTATATATATAATATATATATCTATATATATATTATAAATAATAATAAACTAATATATAAAAACTACTTAAAAGACTAGGGCCACCCAAAAACAAACAACTTCAGACATTTGGAGTAGCAACCCTCTAATAAATTGCTTAAAGTTTGCACAAAAGAAGACCCGCACACTGAAAATCCTCTATAAGCCAAAAATTAAAACATAATCTTAGAGCTTAAATAAAAAATTTAATTGTTATAAACAAAATGGTCAATAAAATGAGTCGAATTTCCACAACACCAACACATAGCGGGTAAAAACAGCCATCGCGGGTTTTTCTTTAAACGTGGTATCCCCAGTAGGCGTAATCCACAAAGGTACACCAAATAATTACTCCAAAGGTGCACACAAAACTTATCTCATATTAAGACTTTGGTTGTTAATTTTGAAAACACATCTCTGTGATTTTCTACGATCTGCAAGATAATAACTGCAAAATAAAACCACAAAGCCAATCTTCTTTTTTTTGCATATAGGGTGGGTAAAAGGACTGTAAAAGCAACAGCACCTTTCAGCATTCAATACATTAACAAAACATTTCATAAATTTTCCTAGCGTTATTTATTGCATTAATGTAATTCATATCATTTTTTTACTCCATTCTGAAGGAATCGATTATAGAAGAAATGACTGTTGAGAGTGACAAAACTTCATCGAAGAAAAGTTAGCTTTTTGAGGTAATCGAAACTTGCCAGTGTGATGTTCTGAAACAACGTTATCTGTATACAATCACAAGGCACATCATATTAATACTGATTGGAACAGGCTTTCAACGCCTGACTTATTTAAAAGATAAATTGAACATATGCAAGCTTACATATCTTATTACATTCATCGTCAAGAATAGAGAGAAGGACACAGCTTATGTATCAGGTAACAAAAGTGAAGACAGAGAGCTTTTGTCAGCTACTAGATAAACAGATAACGTACCTTTATTACGTACATAAATCCCCTTAGTTTCTGGAGAATCTGCAGGTCAGTTATTGGTGATTTTGGCGGCAACTAGGTGCTGCACCACAAATATGAACACCAAACACAAAAACATAGAAGAATAACTGCAAACCGAAAAAAATTTATCCAGTCCAAGATGGTATCTTCTTCTAGTACACTCTTTTATTCTGACCTCTCGAATAGTCCCATTAGTTAGCATATAAACTCCGTAGCATCCATACTTCCTCGAATGTATGACACCCTAGTCTTCAAAAAAATGAACTCTTTTAAGGAAGAACGACTCCAAGAATTTATACATAGCCCACCCAAAAGTTTTAGCATAATCTTTCCCTTGTGATCCGCATTTATCTTCAATTTCTGTATTGCAGAACCGCACATTGCCTCTTTCGTTCTGGAATGCTCGATTTGGTAGTCCAATATAAGTACTTTTATTTATTGTTTCCAACTGGTATGAATCGTTAAAACAGCTGTGTCTCTGGTCCAGCCAGGTGCTTCCAAGGCATTTAGTCAAGATACATCCCGAATTATTATTTCAATAAATATGATGTCATAGTAAGAAGTGTGATCGCCTAAGCCGTTGGATTCTATTATAGATGCAGGCTCCTTAGCTTAATTACCAGCTAATGTGTTGGCATGGGTGTCAAAACACATAGACTGTATATTATTTTCCAAGTTCCAATCTTCCAAACATTTAATTACAGCATTGATATCAATGCCCCTTTCCTGAACAAAGTTTTGGGACTGCTACGTATTTTTGAATTGCCCTCCTGCTGATACTAGAAGTAATACGGTAACCTCATCTGTTAAATTGTGAACCAGTGATCACTGGGAGACTTTTATCATCAGTCATGGTACATGCACTTTTGTTTCAGAAACTACTGTTTTATATCCTCCAGCTATTTTTTTTACGCTAGAAGCGCTTCTTTCTTTCTCTCTGCAATCATACTTCTACTCAAAACAACGTCATCAAGCATCGCATCCAAGGGATATAACAGTGGGATGCAACCATAAAAGAACACTGCGATCATATTATTATTTTGTCCTGTCCATGTGTAAATTGCACATAGGTGTCACAACACGCTTATTTTTGCACTGTACCCTAGATGAGGTTTGGGGGTTTGGGTGTGAGTGTGTCGTTGAGGGAATCAGTATTACCACAGTTTGATAGTATCGCCTTAGTAGAAACTTGAAAGCTTAAATTCCTACAACTACAGACAGTTTTTTTTCTTCTTATCTCTAATGGATTTAATAGCAGTTAGGACCATCTTTTATTTGCCCTTTAATACAAACCCCCACCCCCCTTCATTCCTCCTCCACAACAC
>JABUQX010078927.1:20000-22417 GCA_015478945.1 Trachelipus rathkii
TATATATATATTCAAAATAGAGCGTCAGGAGTACGAAAAACATTTTTTTTAACTAAAGGAATACCCAAGATTAAATCGCAAAGATGGAAAGAGGTCAGGGTCTCTCGGCCTCAGCAGGGGACGACGGGGGGAACTTTGTCCCCCCTCTGTCCGCCAGCCGTCGGCTCGAACCCCTAAAAAAATTAAAATTAAAATTAAAAATTAAAAGCAAGCGTTGCAACTCTGCGCTTCTGCTATTGGGAGTTTACCTAACAGGTGACACTGGCAGGAATTCACGGCGGAGCTTTCGGCGGCATTGTCGGATATCATATCTTTTGTAACTTCCTTTTAAAGGAGTTGTGATATATATATATATTATCTATATATAATATATATATAATATTATTATATATATGAGATTACGATTACCTTAGGATAACCCTAGCAGTAATGAGCATATGCATAAGTATGTTTATTTAGACTTTCATACATTATAACGTCCAACGAACGATAGTACTTAATTAGGATATCCGAAAAAATTATATTCTTAACTGTTACCAAACCAGTAAAAGACATTTAATCTATCTGATCTCCATTTTTCCAATCTCACCAAAGCTCATCTATTTTCGGCTGACCGATTCTCAGTTTAAGCTTCATGAGGAATCAGAACGGCGAGAAACGGTATTAATAATAATATATAATATAAAGTACTTGACGCAATGAGTTGAATTAATAATACCCAAGACCGGGGGTCATTAATGTAACAAGAGAAATGCAATAACCCTGGCAATCAAATTTGTATTTGATAGAATACCCCTGAATGTATTTTCACCATGCTGATGATATCACGATACCTGGTGTACCCTAGCAGCAATGAGACGTGCATAGTGTTATTGTACCCACTACGCCATATTCGATGATAGCAATAATTGAAGAATCCGAGTATAAATTAATCTTATCTTACTGTCCAATGACATGAGCATATACTATTGCATTCCTCCCGCTCGGCACTCGGGCGTAGGGCTAACTGCTATATATGGTACCGCGTACTATATGTGAGTGTTTATATATAATACTCAAGACTAGTAATAGGGTAGATAAAGTACTAATTATATCTACAAGATGAATAATATGCTAATTTAGTATGAGTGATAGAAGTAATCTCGATAGATCTTTAATTTATATCTTGTTCGTGTGATATCTTATACGTAAGGGTCATAAAACTTAACTTGCACGCCTACAATCTGCTAGGGTCCTAAGATAGGTATATCAGAATGTATCCAGCATGGGTAGAATAATATATCAGGGAGGTATAATTACTTAAATAACAATACATTATTGAATTGACTTTAAGTTGGTAATTATATTTACTCATTGTAACATTATTAGACCCCCGGTCTTGAGTATTATTTACACCTATTTATAGTCGCTATATTATATGTATATAGGTTATCCCTGTATATTGGCTCATAATATCGCTCTGAGATTAGTGCAGAGCGGGGAGGATAATTACGTAAGTTATAAATATGCTACTAGCTATTAGGATAACTACTAGTTATTAGTAGACTATTCTCTGTATTTATATTCTCTTTGTGTCATCGCTCCGGGTTGGCGTGTGCTTGCTATTCTATATTTATGCCTTGTCCAAATGCTTACGAATACGTATAGCGGTGCAATAACAGGATTCACGAATCCATGACTTAATGAGGTGGGATAAATAATTACTTCAAAGGGTTATTATATTATAATTATATAGTCATAGTAGTATATTTTACATAATAATGATACAAATTAATTGAATTATGGCAGATATAGATATTAGGTAATTTAACATTATTCTATCATATACATATAAATTGTTAATCCTCACCTCAGTCTTGTGATAGTTAATATATTCACCATATGCGGCTATATATATATATATATATATATATGATACACTCATGGTTGTTGGCAATTACGCTCGAAGTGCGAGACTCAGGGTATAAGGTACACGTAAGTAATGCTTTGTACTATATTGAGGACCAGTATAGAAAGTATTTCTCGGTAATATTTTTCATTTGTGTTATCGTTACGTTGAGCCTTAAGTGAGTTCAAAACATCATTGCTATATATATATCCAGCCTCATAATCTGCTCCATAGTAGGTCCTGGATAGAAATTACCCAGTACGTTGTGTGAAATAATACATTCAGGTTTTAAATTAACAAAATTTTGCCAAAGATTATAGTAGGTATATCTGCCATTTTATCCCTTTATATGGTCAGCATCCCTGAAATAAAGTACAGCGCATTGCTAACTATAAAGGTAATAACTATAATATTAATCATAATAGTATACACGAAAATAAAATATTCATATATTTATATTATTCAGAGGAACATTTTTACCCGGAATTATTTAAAATAAAAAATATAAAAAAATAAAATAAAAATAACG
>JABUQX010078928.1:0-2500 GCA_015478945.1 Trachelipus rathkii
CAATTTCTTTTTAATTCTTTGTTAATATTATTAAATTAACAATTTGAAAATCCAGTTACTTTACTAATGATATTCAACTAAACACTCAACATCAATTGAAAATTAATTATAACATTTCTTTATTGCATTATCGTTCTGGAGTCCAACATCATTATAAATAGACCATACACTATACATAATATCATACTAATAAACATATACCAAATATAATACATATATATTATCTATATAATACTAAATATATATTATATAATAACTAATATAATACTATATATAAATATATAATAAAATATATTATATATATAGCATATAATATAACTATATTAATATATATCATATAATATATCAAACATATATTAATATATAAGTAACTCCTAATATAACTAAATAAAACCAAAACTCTATCAATATATATATAATATAAAATATATATAAATAATATATATACATATATCATATATATATATAATATATAATATATACTAATATATAATATAATATATAATAATATATAAAACATAAACAATAACAATACAATATATATATAATAAACATACTAATAGTAATAATATATATAAATATATACATATAAATAAATATAGCTATATATTAAATAATATATAAATATAATAAATAAATACACTAATTTAAATTTAAATTCGTAATATAACCTCAAGGGATAATACCTATCAATATATATATATAGTATTTATATAACATAATAATAATCATATAATATATAATAATAATATACTATTATTATTATATATGATAAAACAATAATATATATATAATATATATAATATATATACTAATATATATAAAAATAACTTATTTTTTCATAAATAAAATAAATATATATCATAATATTAAAAATATAGTTCGCAGCTTTCAGAAATACAAATAATTATATATTATTTTTAAATATTTGCATGGCCATATATAAAAACTAAAATAAAAAATTAAAACTAAATTTACTTAAAGTAAATTAAAAACGAGTCAAAAGAATCTTTTAGCTGCTCCTCAATTTAAGTAAATCTATATACTTTACAAAATCTGGTAATACACGATCATATAGAATTCATAGTATTACATACAAAAAGTAGCTATTGTAAAGAGCTAGTTTTACCCTTACACTCAATTCTTATAAAAGTTAATCATTACAATACACTGATAGAGGTCGGGGAACTTTTCTTACTACCTTGTTTATCTTTGACACAGTTTTTGAATCCCGGAAAGATAATTTATTTACAATTATATTTTAAGCTAAAATTATGGAAAAACAATTGCGGTCATTGCAGCTTATATATAATACTATATAAAATAATGCTATTAATATATATATAATATAAAATATATATATATATATATATATAATATATATAATATATAACTATACTATATAATCAACTAAATCAATTAACCCAATAACAAATACCAATAAACAACAATCATAAAACATAATACATCAAAAATATAAAATAATATATAAAAAAATAAACAATAATAAAAAAAATAAAACCATATATAATAATACCAAACAATATAATAATGAATAACTACTAGTATATTATAACTAATATATATTAACATAATACAATGATTTAATAAGAAAGCACTACAAAAAATGGTCAATTTCAAAAATAGTATTAATATTCATATTCACTAACTTTATTTAAAACAAAAACGTTCTAGAACAACTGCCTTGAACTTATCAAAAATATAAATTACAAAAAAAGCAATAACTTATGAAATAACATTCATAAGTTTTTTATTATAGCAATTAAATATCTTTGAAGTTTCTTTTTTCGAAATCTTTTAAAAAAGAGAAAAATTAAAAAGGGTTGATAATAAATAACGAATGAAAAGGAACATAATATTTAATGAGTAGTTTAGTTATCAACTTTTTTAATAAGCCTTCCGATTCCTGAAGGTTAATTATTAAAAGCTCAAGCAATAAAGGATAATTAATGAAATTGAAAGATTTTTAACCCTGCTCAGGTAGCCGAGGGTAAAAATTACCAACGCCTAGAGCAATTTTTTTGTTTTTTCCTTCTAAAATCATTACGTCATGAGATATGGGGTGAAATTTGGAGAACTGGGGAGTTAGGGGGTATAGATTATTGCTATCACATAAAAATCCACCTTAGGCTTTCACTGTGGGCTCCGTGGGGGAAGTTTGTGGTAGAATTTACCAAACGTTACCGTTTTATGTTTTTTCTCATGTGGTATAATATTACCGCGGATACCCTTTATGTATGTTTATTGTAGTGCAGTTTATAGGGTTGGCCGACGCACCGGGTGCGGTGCGGTGCGGTGCGTGGTGCGCTTATTTTGATGCGGTGCGGTGCAGTACATAATTTCAGTGACCCGCTGCGGTGCGATTTTAAATTATAGAGGTGATTTGCGGTGCGGTGCGGTGCGAAACGCAATGCGCATCGAAACATAGAGGTGTGGTGCGGTGCGGTGCGGTGACAAAAATAATCTTTTTAGGTGCGGT
>JABUQX010078928.1:5000-12500 GCA_015478945.1 Trachelipus rathkii
TATATATATATATATATATTTATATAATATTATATAATATATATATATAGTTATATCTATATATATATATATTATATATATATATATATATATATATATATATATATTATATATATATATATATATATATATTATATATATATATATATATATATATATATATATATATATATATAATATATATATATATATATATATATATATATATATATATATTATATATATATATATAATACTATATAATATTATAATTTAGACGCGGCCCAAGCTTATGGGGATTTTTTAATTTCGTATTTTGACAATGCATACCCTTCCATTTTATTTCAGACTGTGAAAAAGCCTCGCACAAGAAATTTCAGAACGATTAAAATATATTTAGTGCTGCCGTCAGACGAATGAAATTGGCAACTTGGCAACTCGACCGCGTGGATATTGGTTGTTAGTTACGGTGAAGACACAGTGGTGACAGCACGTATTTGTGTTTGCTCTTGTAATATAACTTTGTAATCATGGCAGTTACTCGTGAAAAAAGTGAGTTATATCTCATTGGTCAATCGATCGACAATATTAGTGAAAACAAATTGCCTTCAATCGGAGATGTTTTGCGGCGTGTGTTTTCTTTCACATTGAAAAAGAACACATTAGGAGAAGCATGCAATTTTGTATCTGATGAAATTTGTTCCATTTGGAGAAAAGCAAATATTCCAACAAAAGCAAAACCGAATATTGTTACAAAAATATTGAGCTTGCATGACAAGTACAGATCAATACAGAAATCCAAACACAAGCAGAATGCATCTCAAACAAAAAGTGAAAATGCGTTTAAACAGAGTTTAAACGACCTTTTTGATATTGCTCACAATGATGCACTACAAATAATGACGGTTGAGGAAGATAAAATATTTTCTTGCAGCTTTTAAAGAAAAAGTAGACTGGCTACAATAAGCATAATTGACTAGAAAGATCTTGCTAGAGAAGCTAGAAAACGGAAAAGAGAGGAGAGATTGGAAGCGCAAACAAAATGTGAAGAGATAAGGATAAGTAACAAGAAACTGTCTTTAGTTGTAGAATTTAGCTCAAGTTCTACTAGCTATACTTCAAACTCTAATACTGATTCACACGACAGTGATAAACCCAAACCCAAACCTTCATCTAGTGGACAGTGCAAGAAAAAGCGTATTGTGATACCTGATGTGGCCATTACACTGGACAGGACAAAAAATAATGATCGCAGTGCTTTTATGGTGTTGGCATCCACTGTTTAATGCCCTTTGGAGTGCGATGCTGAATGAGTTGTTTTTGGCAGTAGAAGTACATTGCAGGAGAGAAAGAATCGCTTCTACTAAAAACCAAATAGCTGAGGGATATAAAACAGAGTTTTGAAAGATGTACCATGACTGTACCATTGATGGTAAGAATTTCTGCCCCGTATCAACTGGTTTCAAACAATTACCAGAGAGTTACCTATACTAGTGGATCAGCAGGAGGCGAATTCAAAAAGTCGTAGCAGTCCAAAACTTTGTTCAGGGAAGGGCATCTGATATTGCGATTGCTGTAATTGAATGTTTGGAAGATTGGAACTTGGAAAATAATATACAGTCCTATGTGTTTTGCACACACTGGCCAAAATACTGGTAATAAGCAAGGAGCCTGCACTATAATAGAATCCAAGCTTAGGCGATCCACCTGTTACAACTGGCTGTCCGACATCATTATTTATGAATAATAATTTTCGGATGTATTTGGACAAATGCCCTTGGAGCACTGCTGGACAGAGACACAGCTGTTTAACGAATTTCAGACCGTTTGGGAAAACAATAAATAAAGAACATCATCAGACTCCAAATCGAGCATTCCCAGAGAAAGAGGCATTGTTGCGTTCTGCAAACAAGGAAAATTGAAGAAAATGCCATCAAGGAACAGATTATGCTTGAACTTTTGAGTTGGCCTATTATAACTTCTTTGGAGACGTTTCTTCCTAGGAGTTCAATTTTTTGAAACTAGGTGTCATGCATCGAAGGAAGATGGATGGCACGAGTTTTATATGCTATACAAATGGTACTATTTCAGAGTCAAATAAAAATGACTAGAAGAGAACTCACTGGACTGGAAAAATTTGTTCGGTTTGCAGTTATCTTCTATGTGTGCAATTGGTTTGCAGCACCTAGTGCGCCAAAATCACCAATAACTGACCTGCAATTTCTCCAGAAACTTAAGGATTATGACGAAAAAGACGTATCTGCAGTAGCTGCAAAAGCTCTCTGTCGGAACTTGTGGTACTTGAACGAGGAGCTGGTGCCTCTCGCATTCTTTGACGATGAAGTCAATAATAATATGAAGCTGCAAATGGTTCAAGCCTTAGATAAGTCCGCTGTGGAAAGGCCTTCCAACAGAATAAGTCTTGATTATACAGATAACGTTGTTTCAGAACACACACTGGCAAGTTTCATTACCTCAAAAAGCAACTTTTCTTCGAGAAGTTGTCACTCTCAACATCATTTCTTCAAATCGATCCTTCAGAATGGAGTAAAAATGATGAATACATTAAGGCAAAAAAACTCTGTAGGAAAAATGAATGTTGTTAATGATAATGCTGAAAGGGCTGTTGCTTAATACAGTCCTTTTGACACCCATTTTGCAAAAAAAAGAAGAGTGGCTTGCGTATATCTTGCAGATCTAGAAAAGCACAGGAGATGGTGTTTTCAAAATAACAAAAGTCTGAAATGAGAAAGGCACCTTTGGAGTAATTATTAGGTGTACCTTTGTAGATTAGGCCTTACTGGGGTACACACGTTAAAGAAAACGCGCAGGCTGTCGTTACCCCATGTGGTGGTGTGGAAATTCGACATTTATGACATTTTATCCCACACATTTCAAGATTTTTAAAACAGCAATAAATAATGTTTCAATTTTGAGAAGAGATTCAGTGTGCGGGTTCTTTTGCAAACTTTAACAAATATTAGAGGTTTGCTACTCAAATGTGAAATTTTTTTGGTTGGGGCCAGTTCTAATATATTATATATATAATATATATATATATATATTAATATATATATATATATTAATATTATATATATATATATATATTAATATATATATATATTATTATAATAATATATTATATATATATCTATATATATATATATGATGGCTGAAGAAATTTTTTTTTCGGGGGTTTTGAGATTAGTAAATATATTATATATATATATATAATTATATATAATATATATATATATAATATTATATATATATATATATATATATATATATATATATATTATATATATATAATATATATATTATATATTATATATACTTATATATATAATATATATATTAATATATATATAATATATATATTATATATATATAATATATATATAATATATATATATATATATATATTAAATCCACATTTATGCCCTGATTTTTAAAATTTGAAATTCAATAATTCTATCAAAATACAGAAAAAGATTTTATTTTTTCCAAATGAATTTTTATTATTCTTGCACTATTAACAGCAAAATGATTGATATCATTTTCCGTTTATTTTGTGTACCAATGATGAGCACTCATTTATAGCCAGATGTGTTAGTCTTTCCTCCCCTGTAAAATTGAGAAAGTATATTTTGAACCTTTTCTGAGTAGATTAATATTTTTCTGAAGCACAATTGTTGAGTTTATAGAATGCCTTAAATTCCATAACTATCCAGTATGCAAACTGTATAGTAAAGTTTATTTAGCGAAATTGTAAAGGCTTTTAATAGATATCGATGAAATCATGTTTATAAGATTGTTAAAGTTAAAGATTTCTATTGCCCGCGAACTTGCTCACTAACTGATTTGGAATATAATCAAGGAAACGGATTGCAATTTCATTGTTTCTTTTAATTTAACATGGATTCTGACGCGAGACATCTCATTTCTTCAATAATTAAATAACAAAAAGCAGTTCTGTTGCAAATACCAAATTAGTTGAATAATTTTTATCTATGATTTCGTGAAAATCTCTCAATACAGGCATCACATTTTCAATATGATTAAGAGCAGTGGCTGTCACTAATGATGGAGACTTTAATATAGTACTTAATAGAAGAATGAAGGTGAATAAAGTTGAAATCATCATTAAACTAATAATCAATTCCCTCGTGATTACAGATTTCAAAAGATTGAAGATTTTGAATAAGGTTCAATATGTTGATTCATCTCAAGTTTCTTTAAAGCTTCAACAATTACTTTTAAAACTTTTCTTAATCTTAACAATCTATCTTAACTTTCCACCCACCTTGTTTCCCAAATTCGTGATAGTTTTGTCTATTTAGTTTGTAGAAAAGTTTTCAAATTAAAATACAGTAGTTGCCCACCTTGGTGACCTAAAATAGTTCCCAGTTGTTTTCACCGTATTGATCATTAGTTTCTACTGTATTGTACTCCATATAAGTATGAACAGAAAATGGGGGAATTTTTTTTTTAAAAATATTTCCGACGAATAAAAATGCAAAAAAAAAACCTCTCCTTAAAAATTTCCGCTGATTTCAAATATATAATTTGTTTTCCTGTAGGTGCTGCCGTTCTCGAGTTACATGATGTCAGCTTTAGATACTCTGGAACCATATATATATATACTATATATATATATATATATATATAATATATATATATAATATACCTCCGGGATATATATATCATATATATATATATTTATATATATACTATATTATATATATAATTATATATATATATATATATCTATATAATATATATATATATATATATATACAAAATATATATATATATATATTATTATGATATATATATATATATATATATATATATATATATATATATATATATATATATATATATATATATATATATATATATATATATAATATATATAAAAAAAAAAAGGAGAATTTTTATACATGCAATACCCGCAATTAAATAAGTTTGTAACAGAGCAACAATAATGGGGAAGATAAAGAAAACATGCCGTTAATCAGGTGATCAAAACCCCCGCAATGGTTTGCAACTGGAAAGATTATACTTCGACGCTTATAACCACTGAGCCATCCTCTAAAACCAATAAAAAGTTGGATTCAAGAACAGCTTTAAGAGAATGAAAGTAGTATACACTAGTAAACTGACGGAAAAGTAACGGAAGCCAGATTTGTCGCTAAATCTGGCAACCTAATCCGTTACTTTTGCGCTTTTTTGGTACTTTTTTACTAATTTTAGCCATTTTTTAGAAATTTTGCTACTTTTTTAACGTTTTGACACGGAAAAGTACGGAAGCCCAGATTTGGTCGTTAAATCTGACACTCTAATTCCGTTAAATTGGGCCCTTTTTTTTAGCATTTTTAGCTACTTTTTAGCTACTTTTTTAACGTTTTGTCCATAATTCAGGTCAAGACCCCCAACTCCGGAGGATTTTGGGGATTTTTCCCATTGTCAGCCCTGCACGTCGAAGGCAAAGACTTGAAAACCATTTTGGAAGGTTTTTGGAAATTCCAGTCATGTCGACAGCTGACTTGGAAATTTCCATCATTTCATCCAGATTTTGAACTTAATGTGTCAAAGTATAGGTTTTTAAGGTCGGTGAGACGCGAAATTTAAAGGTCTGGAAGACCGTTTTTTTGAGGTTTAGCTCCCCAGAAGTGGGACGGAGCCCCTCAAAGGGGGCTTTTTTGGTTCCTAGAAGGTTTTAAATGATCGGATATAGTCATTCTTTGAACTGGTTCCAATCGATTTATCCGTGATTCGATTACCGCTAAGTCGATCTTTTAAAAAATCGTCCCTTTCTAGCGTGCTCTGGTTGCCATTTAGCACTGAGAGAATATATCCGAAAGAAAATAATTACAATTAAATTATCATTCGATTAATCGCTGTAGTAATGTCCCCACTTCAAAGACAACCTTTTCGCTAGGAATGAATAGAGCTATCGCTTTCAAACTTGGTATATGATTATTGTGTGTAATAAACTGATCACAGACGAGTTTTGGTGACCGTAGGTCACCCCTAAGGGGGGTGTTGCCGCCCTTAGTGCCAAGGTCAAATTCGTGCTGAAAACCATGTTAGGCTTAACGTATCAGAGTGAAATTTGGATGTGAGTTATATGATGACGTAATCTCGTCGGAGACGAGATTACGTCCCTCTGCGTCCCCCCCCGTAAGGGGGGACGTAGCCCCCACTAAAAAATTAAAAAATGATCGTAGAAGACTGAAACTTGGAGACAGGGTCAGAGGATTCGGAATTTCGGA
Source organism: Trachelipus rathkii (assembly GCA_015478945.1). Taxonomy (NCBI): domain Eukaryota; kingdom Metazoa; phylum Arthropoda; class Malacostraca; order Isopoda; family Trachelipodidae; genus Trachelipus; species Trachelipus rathkii. The sequence continues at coordinate 11,261 of JABUQX010078928.1, forward strand.
GTCCGGAGACGGAGATGAGTTGGAAAACGGATTCGGCTTCGGAGAGTCGCAGAGAGCCCCACCGGAGGGGGGTCCCCGCAGTTGAAAAAAAAAGAAGAAGAAAATGAAGAAATGCAAAACAGAGGAAGAAGAAGAAAGAAGAAAGGAAGAATGAGGAAGGAAGAAGAAAAGGAGGAAGAAGAAGAAATGAAGAATGAGGAGGGGAGTCTGAGGAAGGATCAGAGGTTGATAGTGGCACCGGGTTGCTAAGAGCCGGGCGGTGCCGGTTAAATAAACATTCGTATAACAACAACGTTGGTGTCTTTATATATGGTTATTGGGTCTGTAGATTTTCGAAAATAATGGTTTCAGAACCATCAAAGAAATAGAATAAAATAAAATAAATAAATACAATAAATAAAAATAAATAAAATTTCTTACCTTTTTTATTTTTATAACTTACAAATTTTGACGTTTTACATAGTCTAAAGGCAGTAAATCAAAGTAATCAAAACCACCATCCACCCCCCTCCTTGACCATGTTGTGATCTCATTGATCTATTGATCTAATTTGATTATTGATCTATTGATTAAGGTCAAAATTTTTTTACTAAAATTGTCATGTCTTTACAATACCCTTAAATGCAGTAATCAGTAATAATCAAACCAGCCAATCCACTCCACCCTCCTGTCCACATCGATGATCTATTGATCGCTACTTGATCTATTGATACTATTGATCTATTGATCTATTGATCTATTGATTAAGGTCAAATTTTTTACTAAAAATTGTCATGTTTTACATTCCCTCTAGAATCAGTAAATTCACAGTAAATCAAGCCATCCAACTACCTTCCTGTCCATCCGTGATCCTATTGATCCTATTTGATCTATTGAATCTAATGATCTATTGATCTATTGATTAAGGTCAAATTTTTTAACTAAAATTTTCATGTTTTACAATACCCTAAATCAGTAAATCAGTAAATCAAGCCATCTCAACCTACCCTCATGTCCAATCATGAATCTATTGATCTATTGATGCCAGTTGATCTATTGATCTATTGATCTATTGCATTTAAGTCAAATTTTTACTAAAATTGTTAAGCGTTTTACATTACGCGCTAAAATCAGTAACATCTAGTAAATCATACTACCACCGCTCCGCCACCGCTCCTGTTTCATTCCTTGATCTATTGAATTCAAGTCACATTTCGAGTATCATTTTGTATAAAAACAACATAAAAACAAATTCTTTATA
>JABUQX010078928.1:15000-22500 GCA_015478945.1 Trachelipus rathkii
CACATTGTCACAAGTAATATTTAAAAGCATAACGTAACCTAAGCTTACGAAATAAACCAGTTTTCATTAACCAAGAGATCTAAAGCAACACATTACCTTCCGTGAGAAAACCCAGGGGATGCGCCCGCCTTGAAAGGGTGTGAACCTGCGAGGGGGATCACCCCGAAGGGGTGTAAGCGGGCTTTACCCTACCGAAGGAGGGGTAAGGCCTTCAGCCCCTTCGGGCTGAGGCCCAAATGTTTTATTTTGCATTTATTCTTTTGTGTTTAATTTTTTTTGTTATTTTAATTATTTTTTATTTATTTTATTTTTTTTATTTTTGAATTTTCTAAAAATTCATTTGCATTTCTTCTTTGTTAATTATTTAATTTTAATCTTTTTTGGTTTCTAGTTTTTCCTAACTTAATTTTTTATTAAATTTTATTTTTTTTATTTATTTTTGTTTTTATTTGCCTTTAATTTTTTTTTTTTTTTATTTTTTAATTTTTTTTTAATTTTGTGTATGTGTGTGTGTGTGCTGTGTGTGTGTGTGTGTGTGTGTGTGTGTGTGTTGTGTGTGTGTGTGTGTGTGGTGTGAGTGTGTGTGGTGTGTGTGTGTGTTTTTTTTATGTTTTGAGTGTTGTTATTTATTTTTATTTCATTACTCTATTGTTCACATAACTGATTCTTTGACTAACATGTACATATCGTCAATTGCATTGCATCTTGCAAAGATAGACACCGTTTTCTAAATGTTGACACCGACTAACCATTTTATATTTTCGAATTCTCTCATTTGTTCTTTTTTATAAACGTTAACTAATATAATTTTTTTTTCCTAAGTTGAAACATGCATATACTGTTTACTATTTTTTTTTATAAGTTTTTATTTACATTTATACTTTGTGTTTAATTTTATTATTTTAATTTTTTTTTTTTTTTTTTTTTTTTTTTTTTTTTTTTTTTTTTTTTTTTTTTTTTTTTTTTTTTTTTTTTTTATTTTTTATTTTTTATTTTTTATTTTTTTATTTTTATTTTTTTTTAATTTTTTATTAATTTTAAATTTTTTAAACTTTAATTTTTTTTTTTTTCAAACTTTGGTACGTTTTATTTTGCATTTATACTCTTTTTTTTCTAATTTTTTTTATTTTAATTTTTTAAATTTTTTTTAATTTTTTTTAATTTGTTAAATTTTCTAACTTTATTTTAATTTTTTGTATTTTGTTTAATTTTTTTATTTTAATTTTTAGTTTTTTTGATTTTTTTTAATTTTAATTTTTTTATTAAAATTTTTAATTTGTTTTAATTTAATTATTTGTTTTATTTGCTTTAATTTTTTTTACATTTTAATTTTTAATTTTTTATTTTGTGTATGTGTGTGTGTGTGTGTGTGTGTGTGTGTGTGTGTGTGTGTGTGTGTGTGTTGTGTGTGTGTGTGTTGTGTGTGTGTGTGTGGTGTGTGTGTGTGGTCGTGTGTGTGTGTGTATGTGTGAGTGTGGTCATTTAATTCTTAGTTCATTACACTACTGTTCACATAACTGATTCTGTTCTAACAGATTACCACATATCGTCAATTGGCATTGCCAGTTTGCAAAGATAGAACCGGTGTTTTTTTCTAATGTTGAAGACTAACAATTTATATTTTCAAATCTCATTTTCTTTTTATAAACGTTAACTAATATAATTTTTTTTTTCCTAAGTTGAAACATGCATTTTGTTTACTATTTTTTTTATAAGTTTTTTCTTTACATTTAATACTTTGTTGTTTAATTTTATTATTTCTCATTTTTATTTTTTATTTTTTTATTTTTAAATTTTATTTTCTAACTTTATTTTTTTTTTTTTATTTTTTTATTTGTTATTTTTTTATTTGTTATTTTTTTTTTTTTTTAAATTTTTTTTTTTTTTTTATTTTTTATTTAAATTTATTTTTCTAACTTTATTTTTTTGGTAAGTTTTATTTTGCATTTATACTTTGTGTTTTATTTTTTTTTTTTTTTTTTTAATTTTTTTAATTTTTTTATTTTTTTATTTTTTGAAATGTTCTAACTTAATTTTGAAAAACAGGAATGGTTTGGTTTTTTTTTTTTTTTTTTTTTTTTTTTTTTTTTTTTTTTTTTTTTTTTTTTTTTATTTTTAATTTTTTTTTTCTATTTTTTTTTATTTTTTATTTTTATTTCTTTAAAACTTTTTGTTTTTACTGAAACATTTTATACTTTTCATGTTTATAACGTAAAAATTTACGTTTTGTGTGTTGGTCAGTGTGTGTGTGTGTGTTGTGCTGTGTGTGTGTGTGTGTTGTGGTGTGTGTGTGTGTGGTGGTGTGTGTGTGTGTAAGGCGCTTATTCTTAGTTGATATGTTAGAGATATCTTGAAAAAAAGTGTGACAAGGTTACGTTTTGGATGCAATGGAGTCTCTTATGTTTTAAGCCAGGAAGCTTTTGTTCAGTTGATTACAAACCCATTTTAAAGGTGGGTCAGGGTTTGTCGCTGTAACATGTATCTATTCTAAGTTCAGACTGATGCTAAGTAATCTTATTAATGTGAAGACTTTGTTTACGTTCAGCCATATTATTGCCGCTGATGCAGTGTATAAGAATTTGTTTTTATGTTGAGTGTTTATACAAAATTGATACTCGAAATGTGACTTTGGAATCAATGACATCAATAGATCAAATAGATTCAAGGATGAAAACAGGAAGGGTGGGCGGGGTGGTAGTAAATGATTTACTGATTTACTGATTTAGGGTATGTAAAACGGTTACAATTTTAGTAAAAAACTTGACCTTAATCAATAGATAATTAGATCAATAGATCAATAGATCAATAGATCAAAGAAGGGTATGAGGGTATGGAGGGTGGAAGGTTGGATGGCTTGATTTCTGATTTACTGTTAGGGTATGTAAAACTATGAACCAATTTTTAGTAAAAATTTAACTTAAATCAATAGATCAATAGAATGCAATAGATCAAATAGTCTGATTGGACAGGAGGGTAGGTTGGATGGCTTGATTGTACTGATTTACTGATTTATAGCGGAATGTAAAACATGACAATTTTAGTAAAACATTTGACCATTTAATCAATAGATCAATAGTCATAGATCAATAGATCAATAGATCAAATAGATCATGATTGGAACAGGAGGGTGGTGGAATAGGGGTTTTGTTTACTGATTTTACTGATTTAAGGGTAATGTAAAAAATGACAATTTTAGTAAAAAATTTGACCTTAATCAAATAGATCAAATAGATCAATGAGATCAATAGATCACAACTGGTCAGGAGGGGGGGTGGATGGTGGTTTGATTTACTGATTTACTGCTTTAGACTATGTAAAAACGTAAATTTGTAAGTTATAAACATAAAAAGTGTAAGAAATTTTATTTATTTATTTATTTATTTATTTTTATTTTTTATTTTTATTTATTTTTTTGATGTTCTTAACCATTATTTTTGAAATTTACAGACCCAATAACCTATATAAAAACAGACACCAACATTGTTGTTATACCGAATGTTTATTAACTCGGCACCGCACCGGCTCTAGCACCGGTGCCACTGAATCACTCTGAATCCTTCCATCAGACTGCCTCGCTTCCTCATTCCTTCATTCTTCTTCTTCCTCGCTTTCCTCCTCCTTCTTCATTCTTCCTTTCTTCTTCTTCTTCCTCTGTTTTGCATTCCATGCATTTCTTCTTCTTTTTTTTTTTTTTCAACTGGGGACCCCCCTCCGGTGGGGTCTCTGGACTCCGAAGCCGAATCCGTTTCCAACTCCGTCTCCGTCTCCGACTCCGAATCCGAATCCTCTACCCTGTCTCCAAGTTTCAGTCTTCTACGATCATTTTTAATTTTTTAGTGGGGCTACGTCCCCCCTTACGGGGGGGGACGCAGAGGGACGTAATCTCGTCTCCGACGAGATTAGCGGTCATCATATAAACTCACACTCCAAATTTCACTCCGATACGTTAAGCCTAACATGGTTTTCAGGACGAATTTGACCTTGGGCACTAAGGGGGCAACACCCCTTAGGGGTGACCTACGGTCACCAAAACTCGTCTGTGATCAGTTTATTACACACAATAATCATATACCAAGTTTGAAAGCGATAGCTCTATTCATTCCTAGCGAAAAGGCTGGTAGATCCCAGGATGGTGACATAACTACAGCGATTAATCGAAATGGATAAATTATAGCTAATTAATTTTCTTTCGGATATATCTTCAGTGCTAAATGCAAAACCAGTAGCAACGTAGAAGACGACTTGTAAAGATCGATTTAGGGTAATTCGATCACGATAAATCGATTGACCATCAAAAATGATCTATCGATCATTTAAAACCTTCTAGGAACCAAAAAGCCCCCTTTGAGGGGCTCCGTCCCACTTCTGGGGAGCTAAACCTCAAAAAAAACGGTCTTCCAGACCTTAAATTCGGTCTCACCGACCTTAAAAACCCTACGTTTGACGTATCAAACGTCAAAATCTGATGAAATGATGGAAATTTCCAAGTCGGTTGTCGACATGACGCGGAATGGTTCCCAAAAACCTTCCAAAACATGGTTTTCAAGTCTTCTGCCTTTCGACGTGCAGGGCTGACAATGGGAAAAATCCCCAAAATCCTCCGGAGTTGGGGGTCTTGACCTGAATTATGGACAAAACGTTAAAAAAGTAGCTAAAAAGTAGCTAAAAATGCTAAAAAAGGCCAAATTTAACGGATTAGGTTGTCAGATTTAACGACAAATCTGGCTTCCGTTACTTTTCCGTGTCAAAACGTTAAAAAAGTAGCAAAATTTCTAAAAAATGGCTAAAATTAGTAAAAAAGTACCAAAAAAGCGCAAAAGTAACGGATTAGGTTGCCAGATTTAGCGACAAATCTGGCTTCCGTTACTTTTCCGTCAGTTTACTAGTGTATACTACTAACGAGCTCCCGTCAAGGCGACATCACCAGGTTTTCACCCTCTCCTTCCCCCGTGTCCTAATATTTTAAATATTTTACCATTGCATAACGCAGTTAAAAGTTGTAACAAAGAACAATAATGGGAAAGAATAAAGAAAAGCAAACCTTATCTGGGATCGGAACTCACCCACATAAATACTTCTACAATTGTAGCTTTTTATTATATATATATATATATATATATATATATATATATATATATATATATATATATATATATATATAATATATTTATAATATATACTATATATATATATATATATATATACATATATATATATATATATATAATAATTATAATATATATATATAATATATATATATATATATATTATATATATTATATAATAATATATAATATAATAGTATTATATATATATATACTATAGTTATACAAATGTATTGTATACATAAATGTACTATATATTATATATATATATATATATATATATATATATATATATATATATATATTTTAAAATTTATTTATTTATATATTATATATATATATTTTTTATAAATATATATATATATATATATATATATTATATATATATATAAATATATATATATTATATAGATATTTACAATAAAATTGTTTTTTGAAATATTTTAATAATTATTTGTCTAATTTATGTCAATGCTTAAAACCGTATTTACAATAAATATATAAAACTGAAAAAAAATAAATAATTAGAAAGGTTTAATCTTGTCCTCCGAAGAGATTTAATTCCCCTCACCGAAGAGACTAATTAAGGGAATTCTTTAGGGAAATTTGAGGGGATTTAACTGAAATTTGTTCAGGAAAGAATGAAGACAGTGAAAAAAAAAAGTATTTTCGAACCCAACTATTTTTTATATATATATAAAAATAAAGACATGCTTTTTCAAACAACCTGTCTTGCTTCATGAAATTATTATTACAGAAACGTAGATCTATTTAAACTCCTCCCCTATATATATATATATATATATATATATATATCAATATTATTATCTGTACATATATATATATATATATATATATATTAGGCTATATATGTACCATATTAATATATATATATATATCATATTTATATATATATATATATTATATATATATATATACTATATATATATATATATATAATATATAATTTTTTTCTATATATCTTTAAAATATTATTTATCTTATATATATATATATATATATATACTATATATATATATATATATATATATATACTATATATATATATATATATATATATTAGGCTTTCTGTACCATTTTAAAATTGTTCAGAACTTTCAAGCAAAAAATATTTATTGAAAAAAATTTATATCCAGGATCCGACTCCGGCTCTGACTAAGGTTTCTGCACTATTTGAAATTGTTCAGCACATCTTCTGGTAATAGGTTTTTCCACAAAAAAAAATATTTCTTAAAAAAAATTATACCCAGGCTCCGGCTTCTGCTCCGACTCCGGTTCCGGCTCCGGACTCCGCTCCGGCTCCGGCTCTATTTATTTCCCTGAGTAAAAGCCGGAGCCTGGGTTGGAGGTTGCAAAAATAAAAAAAAATTCATTAGATATTCTATAATTACAAATAAAACATGTTTGAGTCTAAACTTGGAATTGCAATTTTGGCAGGAATTGCAATTTTTTAGTTTGATACCTCTCTAACTATATTTCCGTTCTAAAAAACCATTTAGCATTTCCAAAAAATAATCACACCATTATGTTCAGGAGGAATTTTTCTAGCAATTTAGGTAATAATAAAAAAAAATTTGAAAATTTTGATTTTGCTTTCAAAAAGTAGGGGTTCTTAGGATGATGTCTTCCCTTAAGGAATATAAGTTTCCTCGAATTTTTAGATCCTATGAAACACGAAGTAAATAAAAAGAGATTTCCTGATCTTGCGATTAAGTCATTGCAAGAAAATTATGACCCCTTCTTTGATAGTCACACACACACACACACACACATATATATATATATATCATATACTATATAGTATATATATATATATATATATATATATATATAATATATATATTAATATATATATTATAATATATATTATATATAGTATATATATAATATATATATATATTATATATATATATATATATATATATATTATATATATATATATAATATATATACTATATAATAATATATATATATATATTATATATATATATATATTGGATCTATATATTTATAATATATATATATATATATATATATATAATTTATTTAATAAAATATCTTGATTTACTCGTTAAATATATAAATATAAAAATTATATATATATATATATATATATATTATATATATATATTATTACTTATATAATATTATATATAAATGTCTTTCTAAAAATATAAAATATATTATATATATATAGTATATATATAATATGTATAATTTAAAAATATAATAATGTAGGCTAATGAATGATAGATATATTAAGCCATTTGGGAATAAATTTAATTGCCCTTCTTCAAATTAAAAATAATTTCGCAACGAAAGCTTAGTGTTCCAGATTCTCTTATCCACTAATATTAAATGACGAAAGAGATGC
>JABUQX010078929.1:0-10361 GCA_015478945.1 Trachelipus rathkii
AAGAGAAGAGGTATAGGAATGGTACCTCAAAAGAAAGGGATTTCAAAAAGAAGAAGAAAGTAATGTTTTTGTTTTGTTTTGGTGTGGAGTAGCACATTTGCTTTAAGGCGTCAATACAAGGATTGACGGGTGGGGAGGAATGAGACGGATTTAATTATCCTTCTTATTTCTCTCCTTCCCACAGACCTGAAGATTCATAATTTTTGAATATATCATCTGGAGGAGATTATACCGTAAAAGGTTGGAGATTTTTGTGTTAAGTTTCTCCATATAGATTTAATTTTTGTCAACGATATTCCACCAAATTTTTGGAAGAACCGAAAGGATATATCCCATTAAAGGAAAATATCAACGAAAGAACGACAAGCCGTTCCACCCTTATAAAAGGGTAAATAGTTTATTTTTTTTGTAATCTGTCACGAATGCTTCTAATGATAGAGAGAAAACAGGATTTTTGACACTATTGAGGGATAGGAAGTGTATTAATTCCTGTCTCTGCTTTAGGTTCCAAGGTGGAGAGCTTCTTTTGTTGCCAGGAGCCATTCCGAAGAGGAACACAACTGACACCGGTAGAAGATTTACGATAGATAAAAGTTTTGCCCCAGTGGAGTTTTTTTTGCTCAAATTATGGCCTCTCCCAAGGTATAGAACATTTGATAGATCTCGAAGAGCTTTATTGTTTAACTTGTTTTTGCCTTCAGCCTAACAACAAAAATTAATACTTGTACTATTTTTTTTGCTGATACTACAAAAAAATAGGGTAAATAAAGGGGTGGGCGAAAGACTACCGTTAATAATTTGCGATTTCGTTACTCTTATTTTGAGATTTTATTTATATCTCCTATTCTTTATCATATAATTATATTATATTATTATTTTTATCAATATTATTTTATACTTATTCTTATTTTTCGTTTCATTCCATACATATATATATGAGTATATATATTCATATATGTATATATATATACAAATCGTGCGCAAAAAGGGAGGGATATGTAAATACCGCAAAATTTTTATTATATAAATAATTAAATAAAGCATTTTTTTTCATAATTTTTCTATACTATATTTCTAATAAATTAAAGTTTCACATCTATTTTATTACTCCATGTGTTAAAGATTTGTTTTTTTTAAAAGATAGCATTTGGATGTTGGTAAAGTTTTTTTTTTCAAAGGTTCAAGAAAGAGTGGTGAGTAACTATATCAGTAATAGTGGATATATCCCCACTGTGTTTTCAGTTTGATCCGATATATATTATTATTGACAGGCATCGTCATTCTAAGGAAACAAAAAGAAGGTTAAGGAAAGAAGTAATATTAAATAAGAGAAGAAATAGCAAGAGAAAAAGATACACCACTGCGCTGCTCCAAATAAAGTAAAAGAAGACCTCCAGAAGTTAAGCTCGCCAACATCAGGTGACAGTGCTGGAGACTTCTTGGGAAGAAGAAGAGTTCCTGTGTTTATCAGGTGGGGCTCTTTTCTCTCTTGGTTAAATTTTATTAACAATATATATATATATATATATATATATATATATATATTTCTCAAGATTTGTTCCTTGAGATAGGTGAAATAGTTTTTTCCATAATAACCAGTTCTCATTTCCGGCGAGGGAGACTGTATAGTGAGTCAATACTAAACTTCGTTAGTATGTATCGATGGAAAAAAACTCACAACGAAAGAATTTCGAAGTACGGCGTCTACCTGACGACATGCCTCGAATTCCGTTGCAAGGGAGAGCAGTTTCTCACGCTCTCTTATTGGTTCTTCAACATTTACCTGGCATAGGAACTGTACAGGCTCGATCCTGTCCCTTCCTTCTATTTTCCTACTTTCTTTAACTAGAAACACCACAAGGGTGGAAATCCTAAACGGTAAGAACCATGGCCCCGTAGCTATGACGCCTTACTTGCAATAGCCGCAGGTCTGGGCATCTGAGGTAAGCTTGAGGACGCTCATTCCGCGTCTTCTATTCAACTGGTGCAGTTTAGTAATCGTATTGCTATAGTGAAACTATTTTATAAAGGGGTTAAATTTCTAAAGTAAACTAAATAAATATTTTATAGAAGGGTTCAAAGATTTAACGTAACTCATAGAAAATAAATAAAGAGGGAAACTCATAACGCGATAAGGCGTATACTCTTAAACATATATATAAATTAATGAAAGTATGTATTGAGTATACTATAATATCACGCAGTTGTATATACTAGTATATATACTAGATATATTATATATATATATAATATTAAGTATATATATATTATATAGTATATATATATATATATATATATATATATATATATAATTAATATATATATATATATATATATATAATGTTAGATAATTTGTGTAGTTTAATTTGAAGTATCCTAATATTTTTAGCTCAAGATCATTTTAATCTTCATAGCACAAGCAAACGAAATGTTAAATCATAAGAGATATAACAGTTGTGTTTGAGATGCGGTGCCCAGTGTAATTGGAAAATGTGATCCTTGCCTATTCAGAATGGATCCTCCTCCGACATGTTCCTTAAGATGAATCTAAGTTAAAGAGTGGGAGGTAATCATCCAGCCAAAAATATACTAATGTTATTATTGTTAAAAAAGTATTTCAAGTTGTAACAAGAAATTGGAAAAAATAAATAATAATAATAATAATAATAATAATATATTATAATAATAATAATAATAATAATAATATATAAAATATTAAATGAATTATCTTATTATCACTAATGATATGTAATAACTAGGCAGGATGATTTATTGTTACCATATTATATTTTTTAGGTTTTTGTTTTATTCTGATGTTCATATCGAATTTGAATGGATGTTAAGATGTGGGTAATGAGTGAATGGATTTTAGTTTAACGTGTATTTCTTTTCTATGCAATAATTTTGTACTGTGACTTTTAATATAGATTGTTCAAAGTGTTTCTAATTACTCCTTCTTTATCCTCTGGTGTTGTTTAAAAAGACTGTTTATATGATAAAATTAGGAGTGAAAACCCTCCTCCATAAGTAACGCTGATAAAGTGAGAGCCTTTATACAACTAAAATATTAAGAGGCGAGAATCCTCATTTGCAAGAGTTTTTACTTCATTGTGTATTTAGAATAGGCATGCTGGTCTCTAAAAGACTTTAAGCGGGCTGTCCGCCGATGAAGTTTGCCATAAAGGTGGGTCAGAACTCAATTACTCACCACCATCTTAGTTTGGTAATAAGTCGTCAAAGAAGAAACTTCAGCGTACGCAATTTAAAACACTCATGCGTAGTTTGATACAGAACCTAAAACAGAATAGTTGAGTAAGTGAATAAGAAGAAAGGAGAATAAAAATAGCACAAAGGAAACTAACGATACAATAACAAACAGACACACAAGAAGGAAAAAAAACTATACTTGCGCCCCAGCCTAGGATAGAATAAAAGAATCTTCTGATAGAGAATTGGATGGCCGTAGAAGAGGCAAATAAATAAAAATACGCAGTCGGATTAGAAAAAAGTAGTAGATTATAAACAGTCTTAATAAAGAGGATAATTAGTTGCCAATTAAAGGTCATAAACAGTGCATTATTAGGGCATAGATTAGGATACTAACTTAACTAATTTCCCTTACGCAAAACCCAAAAAGATCGTCGAGCTCAATCACTCCAGCGCCAAAAACAATTTCGTCGACGAGCAGAGAACACAGGAAAAAGAAGACCTCCCGATAACAAAATTGATTCGGTGTAAACGCAGGAATCAATAAACAGATAAGTTCCAAAAGGACGTATCAGTAAATTTATAAATTTAAATGTCCTTGTTGTAAAAAACAAATTTAATATTAAAACATAAAATAATTACTTAAATAAAAAAAAATTGATTAAAGAAATAATTAATCTTTAAAAAAAAAAAAAAAGGTATTTTTTAAAAAAATAAGTAGTCTGATTGTTTGTTTGTGTGGATAAAGGGAGGGAAAAGAATATAGAAGCATAGGGCATTTTCTATCAGCACCGATTTCCTTAACAAAAACCCTTCTTTATTCTGGTATTCGGATTTGTCGAGAATAGAGGTAATATATAAAATATATATATATATATATCTATCTATATATATAATATTATTATATATATATAATTATATATTTAGTAATATATATATATAATATCTATACGCTTCGTACAAATCCGCTCATACACAAGCGTGACAGGAATAGGTTGTGTGCACCAAAAAAGAAAAAATAAGTAAAAGATACAAAGCTACACATGCAGAAGTTTTCCTCCCAGCGCAAGCCATACACACACTACAACGAGCTACTCACGTTTGTCTGACGCCACCGGTTGTCCAGAACCGCCGTCTAGACATGTGAAAAGCGGAAAGGAAAGTCACCCCCGCACAGATTCGGCATCCCGCCGGTAGCCTTCATTTTTGGTTATAATACAATTATATACATGAAAATGAAAGTGCATTAGAGTTTGTTTTATATATTTTTTTACATTCTAAAATTTTTCATTACTTTAATAGTTTAAAATTACTGATAACAAAATTTTTTATATAAACTTCATCTTAAAAATTTTAAATCTAATTATACTATTATATATATATTATATATATATATATATATATATATATATGTGGTAGTGGCTCTTGCCTCTCTGTGCGTATGTTTGGGTGTGTATATTTATACAGACATGTGCGTTCGTTTACGCTCCTTTTAAACACACTTATTTACGCAATAGCCACTTACTCACATATATTTATAATATATTATATAATATATATATATTACTATTATATATATATATATATTATACTATATATAATTATATATTATATATATATATAATAATTTATATATAATTATATATATATTATAGAATTTTAAAATTTTTAAGATGAAGTTATGATATAAAAAATTTTGTTATCAGTAATTTTAAAAATATTAAAGTAATTAAAATTTTTTAAATCAAATTTAAAAAATTAATAAAAAAAAACTCTAATGCACTTTCATTTTCATGTATATAATTGTATATATACCAAAAATGAAGGCTACCTTGCTGATGCCGATCTGTGGGGGATGACCTTCCTTCCGCTTTTTACCTGTCGAGACGGGGTGGCGGCAACAAACGTGAGGTAGCTGTTGTGTGTGTGTATGGTTGCGCTGGGAGGAAATCATGCATGTGTAGCTTTGTTCTTTACTTATTTTTTCTTTTTGGTACACACAACCTATTCCTGTACGCTTTGTGTATGCGGATTTGTACGAAGGCGTATATATATATATATATATATATTAATATATATATATATATATAATAATATATATATAATATATATATATATATATATATATATATATATATTTACCTCTATCTCGACAAAATTCCGAATAACAGAATACAAAATGGGTTTTGTTCAAGGGAAATTAAAAATTGATTAGATGCTATGCTTCTATATTCTTTTTCTCTTCCTTTATTCCACACAAACAAACAATCAGACTACTGAATTTAAAACCATACCTTTTTTTTTTTTTTTAAAATTAATTATTCGCTTTAATCAATCTTATATTAATAGTTAATTATATTTTATGTTTTAATTATTATAATTTTTGTTTTTTTAGACACTTTACATAAATTTCTAAATTTACTGATACTGTCCTTTGGAATCTTATCTGTTTATTGTTCTCTGCGTTTTACTACCGAATCAATTTTTTTGTTAATCGGGAGGCCTTTCTTTTTCCTGTGTCTCTCTTGCTCGTCGACGAATTGTTTTTGGCGCTGCGAGTGATTTGAGCTCGACGATCTTTTGGTTTTTGCGTAAGGGAAAATTAGTTAAGTTTAGTAATCCTAATCTATGGCCCTAATATGCACGTGTTTATGACCTTTTAATTGGCAACTAATTTATCCTCTTTATTAAGACTGTTTATAATCTACTACTTTTTTCTAATCCGACTGCGTATTTTTATTTATTTGCCTCTTCTACGGCCATCCAATTCTCTATCAGAAGATTCTTTTATTCTATCCTAGGCTGGGGCGCAAGTATAGTTTTTTTTCCTTCTTGTGTGTCTTCTTGTTATTGTATCGTTAGTTTCCTTTGTGCTATTTTTATTCTCCTTTCTTCTTTCTTCACTTACTCAACTATTCTGTTTTAGGTTCTGTATCAACTACGATGAGTGTTTTAATTGCGTACCTGAAGGTTCTTCCTTTGACGACTTATACCAACTAATGGTGGTGAAGCTAATGAGTTCTTCCCCCACCTTTATGGAACTCATCGGCGGGACCGCCCGCTTAAAGTCTTTAGATACCAGATGCCTATTCTTAAATGACACAATGAAGTAAAATACTCTTGCAAATGAGGATTCTCGCCTCTTAATATTTTAGTTGTATAAAGGCTCTCACTTTATCAGCGTTACTTATGGAGGAGGGTTTTCACTCCTAATTTTTATTATATAAACAGTCTTTTTAAACAACACCAGAGGATAAAGAAGGAGTAATTAGAAACACTTTGAACAATCTATATTAAAAGTCACAGTACAAATTATTGCATAGAAAAGAAATACACGTTAAACTAAAATCCATTCACTCATTACCCACATCTTAACATCCATTCAAATTCGAGATGAACATCAGAATAAAATAAAAACCTAAAAAATATAATATGGTAACAATAAATCATCCTGCCTAGTCATTGCACATCATAGTTATAATAATGATAATTATTAATATTTTATTATTATTATTATTATTATTATTATTATTATTATTATTATTATTATTATTATTATTATTATTATTCTTTTCCCAATTTCTGGGTTACAATTGAATACTTTTTAACAATAATAAATTATATATTTTGGTTGGATGATTACCTCCCATCTTTACTTTATGACTTCATCTTAAGGAACATTCGAGGAGGATCCATCTGAATAGGCAAGGATACGATTTTCCAATTCACTGGCACCATCTCACAACACACACTGTTTATCTCTTATTGATTACATTTCGTTTGCTTTGCTGCAAGGATTAAAAATGAGTCTTTGATCTAAAAATTAGATATTCAATTAAATACACACATATATATATATATATATATATATATATATATATATATATATATATATATATATATATATATATATATATATATATATATATACTTATATATATATATATATATATAATATATATATAGACATGGAGAGTTACTCGTGAGACTACAACTGTTTATATATGATATATACTCAATAATACATATACATATTATATATTATATTGTGTTAATAGAAAGTAAAAATACCGCCCTAAATCGCAGGTTAATGAGTTTATCCCTCATTTTAGTAATTTTTCTCACATCTAACATGTTAAAGTCTTCTTGAACCCTGATCTATAAATAAACCCTTTTATAAAATATTTGTTTAATTACTTTAGATATTTTTAAACCCCTTTATAAAATAGTTTCACTATAGCAATACGATTACTAACTGCACCAGTTGAATAGAGAACGCGGAATGAGCGTCAAAAGACGAAGGTTAGACAATTACAACAAAGAGGACAATCAATATAAGGAGGAATCATCCGAGTCTTTCTCGAAGAAGAGAGTCATTTGATTAAAGATTTGACAAAAGGCTATTTAATAGCAGCTATCTTCTTTTCTTTATGAAGCATTTGACAGGAAAGACCAAAATAACATTAACAAGATAAGAGAAAACCTATTTTAAGGGCAGAATCGTTCCTTTATAGATTGCGATTGAAAGTGTGAAAGGCAATGCATTGGTTAAATAGAAAAATGAAGTGTCTTAGACTTTGCCAATAAATGATGTGAAAGAAAAAGTTTAGAGCGTTAACCTGGGATTGGAGAGCTGGACAGTGATAGAATGAGAGTCACGTGACACCTACTCAAAGGAGAAAGTCTGCCACTAAGAATTTCAGAAGAGAAGCGTCTAATGAAGTGAGGTTTTGAAATATAGAAAACAACCTTGTTTCCTTGCCACAATAAAAAAATAAAACATTTGCTATATACTTGCATTGACATAACGGTGGATTCATCTTGAAGTTTTTTTTGTAATGTTATAAATGAAACACAAAGAGAATAAGGGATAGTACAGAACCTTGAGGAACACCACTATATTAATAAATTTCAAAAAATAAACTGAGCCCATCTTCAGCAGCTGTAATAGAATAACCGAAAAGAAGTCAGAGATAACATTTGCTGCAAAGAGAATACATTCATAGATACCTAAACAGCTATATTTAAAAATTAAGTCCTTGTGCTAAGCTTTACAAAAAAGTTTTTTAAAATGTCAGAAGCAACTCCAAAATATTCAACAAAACATCGAAGGTCAAACTAAAATGAGTCATAGAAAAGGGAAAGAAGATTCCCAGTAGTGCTTTCTAGGTGAAAGTTATGCTTTCGATATAAGAAAAGATTAGAAAAATAAAGATGATCTATGTCTTCCCATTAATTTAAAATAGATTTATAAAAATTTGAAAGAACAGCGTTAGAACAGTAGAACAACATTTAGGGAGTTGGTGGGGCCATATTTTTCGTCACAGGTAGAATAAGATCTTCAGAAAAAAGAACGCCGAAAATTATTACAAGAAAATTTGGGTTGTATTTTGAAAGATGTTAAAGCGAATATGAAATATTATGTCTTGAAGAAACACACATGTTCGAGGCATTAAGTGTAGCTATTTTCTCTGCATAATTACAGAGGAGTGAAAGATTCTGTTTTTCTACTATTTGCTGCATGATACGCAAGTTCCATTTTTAAAATTGAAGGTATCTAAACTGAATGATGATGCAGAGTTTACATCATCTTTCAGTGCCACATTTATTGTAGAGGAAGCTAAAAAAAAATTAATAAACAGGTGAAAGAGGGTAAGAGACAGAAAAGAAAGAGTCCTGAGGAACTCAACTAAATTTTAATAATTTTAAGGGTTATATAAATTTTAATAGTTTAAAGTTGAAATTTGGGTTCTTAATTTAAAATTACCCTATTATCAATTTAAAATGCAATGCGATAATCTTAAACTTGTGCAAATGTTTTTAATTTAAACCCAAATCAAAAAGATATTTCTCTGAAACTACTAAAAAAGGGCCTTTGCCTTCTTATTTTTATCTTATACAGCTTCTTAACATAAAAAAAATAAAATAAAATGAAATAAAGTTATCTATTAAACCAAAAGAATAGCTGATTTATCAGTAGATTCTATTCGTTGAATAAAAGAAAATTATTTTACACATTTTTACATTTTGCTTAACAAAGTTCAATTTGAAACATGTAAAATTTTTTATTTATTTAAACCAAAATTATTACTACAATATAAAATCAATAAAAACTCTGCTTAGAATTTCCACTCAACACTCCAACCATTTCTTCTTGTCATTTGAATTAAGAACACATATGCAATGTATGCAATAGGATATATATATATATATAATATATATATATATATATAATATATATATATATATATATATATATATATATATATTATATATATATATATAATATATATATATATATATATTATAATATTATATATATATTATTTTTTTTTATTTTTATTTTTCTATTTAGCCCTGGGTTGCCTATAGCGTTTATTTTGAGAGAGATATTTTATTACACTTATAAGAACAATTAAAACAAATAAAACTATTTATATACACTAGCTTTCGCTCCCTGTTTCGCGGGGGCCTCTATCGGGTGATCTGAGCAACGTGTATAGTGTTTTTCTTCTCCATCCTGTATGTGCTAATCTGTTAATTGGTTGTCCAACAGGTTTCTATAGAAGTATGCACTTTTCATTATGTTATCTTGTAGGATATCAATTTTGTAGTCTCCAGAGCCCAATTTATAGTTTGGAATGTTACGTATGCAAAAAGCCTCCGATAATTTTTCTTTTAATATGCTATTATAGATTATATATAACATAAATATATATATTTTTTTTTTTTTATATATATGTATATATATATATATATATATATATATATATATATATATATATATATATATATATATATAATATATATATATATTAAAATTATGCATGAAAATAAAAATGTTTCTTTTAAAAGAAAGGTCAATTTAACTTTTTAAAAGTAAATATTTATGAATTCGATGGATAGAAATATATTCGGGAGTAATCATATAATAAAAGGCGAATCCTACGCATCTTTAAATTAAGATAATATCTTATTTTTAATATAACCGTTAAACAAGTTAATAATAACATAATAATAATAATAATAATAATAATAATAATAATAATGAATAATAATAGTAGTAATAATATAATATAATAATAATAATAATAATAATAATAATAATAATAATAATCAAATAATAATAATATAATAATAATTCATAAAATAAT
>JABUQX010078930.1:2500-5000 GCA_015478945.1 Trachelipus rathkii
TTGAAACCATTTAATTACTAAGTGTGTGGATAAGCCCTGGAATCTGTTAAGCTTTCTGTTTGCGCAAAATTAATTATTTTGTGGAAGGATTATTTTTCACATTCAAATAAACAATTACAAGGTCAATCCTTCTCATTAATCTACATTGTTTTGGTTTAAAACTACTAAAACAAATCAATTTATTGGCATCCTTGCCATTGGATCATATCCACTACCGGCTGTTTTATTGACGACTCTTACCAGTTGATCTTTATCCACTATTGCAACAAATTTTTAACTTATTTTCAAACGAACACACAATCCCTGCTCCATCACATATAATATATTAAAATTGCTTACATCTCTTATCGCGAAGAGAAGAAATTTAAAATTCATAGCCCTTGCCCTTATCTTTCACAACAATCCCAAATAACCCAATTGGCATATTCCCGTATAAAACCCAAGCTTTTTCAACGAAGATTTAAGAAAAAGCAAAGCTCGAGACCTCCCAAGGACGGGAAAAGGAAAGACAAACCAGATCAAGGTCTAAAATAAGTGTAACATATTTCATAGAGTTTAAAAACTGTGCGGTAAATAAAAGAATTTTTTTTACTTTTAAGAATTTTTTGAAAAATTTTGAAGCAAGAACATTTTTTTTAATACAAATTTTAGTGCTTAGACTTTATCTCAAAATATGATTAGACTCGACCTGAACAAATTTCCCTATCTTTGAAATTTTAGAATTTTCTTTTTTTTTTTAAAAGTGATCTCAGTATTATTACAAGAGAGTTTTTTGGTTGATACTTATTTTGAAATTTTTTTTTAGTTGTGAACCCATCGAAAAAAAATTATTTTGAAGAGTTTTGCATGTTTTGTAAAATTTGAGTACCATTTTTGAATTATTTTTCGTGATTTTTGGGGATATTTTTTCTCAAATTTTAATATTATCTTTCTTGCGATTTATTTGAAAAAAAAAAAAATTTTTTTACAATTTTATTTTTTTGAACATTTTTTTACGTTTTAAAAGACTTCTTTTTATGAACATTGACGTGATTTTTTTTTAAAGACATTTATTGTTTTTTATTGTGTTTTGGTCGGTAGTTTATTTCTGAAATTTTTTTATTTGCTTTGCGTTTTATAATGAAGTTACTCAACAATTTCTAACACCATGAATACCAGCCACCACTACTATTCCTACCACCATTACTTCATTACTATTACCATTACCTCACCAACGCATGCCCCAACGATTGATAACAATGCTCATATGTTTTTGACTTATACCATTCATCGTTTACCGCCTAGGAAACCGCCTTGGCCTCCCATCATATAAAAACCTGTTGAAAATTTTTTAAAATCCGACCTCCCGTTCGGAGGGCACCAAACTAAACCTTTACTGAATATAGCTTCGAGTAAAATAGAAAATCTTTGCATATACTTAAACATTTCTAATTTCAGATTAAATTAAAATTTAATTTGAAGATTTAACCGTAATATCAATGGTATTGTCCTAAAATAGATACAGATACTTTCTCAATACTTATGAAACAATTCACTGGTGCAAAATTACTTGAAATACCAGGTGTTCTTTCTCATGAAATATTCTGCATCAATTCCCCTAAGACGATCATCTGACCTCATTACCTCCTCCTCCTGATTCAGACAAAAATGTTCCCATCATCCAAACGCGCCTGAAAAATACATACATTTTGCTAAATGTTATTTTATGAAAAATGAATTCTGCTCAAAATTTCTAGAAGAAAAAAAAATATCATTGATTCGATACTGAGGATAAAATATCGATATGTCGATATATCGGCTGAAAAATCACGATATTTTTCGATACTATTTGAAAAAAATCAATATCGATATATATCGGTCGTCTTTCGGCATCCCTAGATCGGAGGCTAAATACTAGTTTTAGATTTAGCTTTTTTAATTTTCAGTTAAATTCATTGCTTTCAAAATGAACAGAGAATAAAAGAAAGCCTATGGGATTTTAATTAGTCAGTCAGTACAATAAGGAGACGAGAGGCCAGATATTATATTTCATTTTATATTTCCTTTCAAATCAACAACTTTTCAAAAGAAACATAAAATACCAAGAGTTAAAGTGAATAATGAAGTAGATATAATGAGAATCATGAAGTACAGATAATGTAGATCATGAAATACACATAATATGAATCATGAGGTACACATAATATACATCATGAAGAACATAATGTGAATCATAAAGTACACATAATATAGATCATGAAGAACATATTATATAGATCGTGAAGTACATATAATATAGATCATGAAGTACAACATAATACAGATCACGAATTACACATAATGTGGATTATGAAGTACACACAAAGTGGATCGTGAAGTACACATAGTGTGAATCATGAAGTAAACATAATCCATAATAACAATTAGAAAGAAAATAAAGCATGGATAAATCCCTTTGGGATTTATATTATATTTTCTTGACTGGAAATTTTGTCTTTCTTTTCTTGCATAGCAAGAAAAT
>JABUQX010078930.1:15000-17500 GCA_015478945.1 Trachelipus rathkii
ATTCTCATCGGCAAAACGTTTTGTAAAGAAAAAACGATTAGCAGCTTTTCAAACAATTCACGACTGAACCAGAAAAATAAAATTATCTTCTTCAATATAATCCAGTCACGACGTTTGAGAGATAATTTTGAAAACCGTGATAAGTATTTTGTCTCTTAAAAAACATTTTCATTATTCAGTAGTAGTCCCGCTGTTCTAATTAGAATCTCCGTTGGTTTGATTACCTTTGTAATTTACTGCAGTCTATTTCTTTCAAAATATGGTGTAGTATAATTTAATACACCGTATTATATATATATATATACTATATATATTATATATATATATATATAATATATATACTATATATATATATATATGTAGTATTTTATAGGTATTAATATTAATATTTTTAAAATTAAATTATAAATTTAAATAAAGGGTTTTGTTTAGTATATATTTAATACTATATATATATATATATATACTATATAAATAGATATATATATATTATAGATATATATGGAATTGATACTATAATATGTCGCGTAATCTATATATACTATTAGATATATAACATATTAACTTATCTATTTATAATCTAAATAGGTTGAGCTATATATATAGTATATGTAGGTGTGGGTATATATATATTATACTTTATAGCTATATATACTACTCTATAATAATATAAACCTACGTTTATATTATATAGTAGAGTACGTGTATAGTATATTATTAATATAGGAGTAACTATATAAGCGAGAGTAGGTTTATTATGTATAGGTATATATATATATTAATTACTTATATATATATATAAATATTTACATATATATTTTTATATATATATATATTTATTATATATATATATATAGTATAATATTTATTAAAAGTAATATAGTATATATATATCGTATATATTATAGTTAAATACGTATATAAGATATATAATATAGGTTGGTATGTAGGTGTATATGATTTAGTATAGTATTAGTTAGGTTATGTGTGTTGATTATGTATATATATATATGTAGTGTAGGGGTGTGTATAGTATTATAGTTATATATATTACTCGTGTGTATGTATATAGTATTAATGATGGTACGAGTAGTTGGTAGGAGTGGTGGGTATATATTAGTATATAGTATAGGTGATGATAGTGGTATATAATATATATAGTATTATACTTGTATATATATATTATATAATTACTTCGTGTTATATATAGGTATTTTATTTTTTAGCATTTAGTATTTGTATTTATATATGGGGTATTGATATGATATATGGGTGTATATAGGTAGGGTATAATATATATATGAATATATAGGTAGGTATATATAGTACTAGCCATATATATAAGTGGTATGGGGGGTGGGGGGTTATATATGATTATATATATATATATATATATAGTATAGTATAGTTAGTAGTATATAGTAGTATAGGTGTAGACTCTGCGTGTATTATTTAGTGGTGGGTATATGTAGTGGGTAGGTGTTATAGGTAGGGTGATGTGAGGTATATATATGTATTGTGTGAGTATAGGTATTAGTGATAATATAAGGTATATATTATTAGGGTATTAGGTGGGGTTATATATAGTATAGTGTTTAGTTTTATATATTAGGTAGTATGGTATAGGTATATATGCCTCTGTGTAGTATATTAGTATTAGTGATATGGTGAGGGGTATATGGGTATATATTAGGTTAATTAGTATATATGTTATTGATATATAATAATGTATTAGTGTATATATGTTAGGGTTATTATGTGTTATGCTCTTGTATAGTATATGATTATAGTATATATATATATAATATATATATATATATATATGGTAGTAGTAGGTATATTATTGGGTTATGGTGAGGAGTATAGGGTATGATTGAAGTTGTGGGAGTAGGATTTGGGTAGTATGGTATAGGGTGTGAGGTTAGTTGGTGGGGTGTAGTTAGTATATTATAGGTAGTGAGCTGCGTGTGTAGTAGGTGATGAATAGTGAGTAGGTAGTAGTATGTGAGTAGGTTATAGTAGGTAGGTAGGGGTATATGTAGTTTTATTATTATATATATGATAGTATAGTAGTATATATATTAAGGTAGTATATGAGTAGGGTATAGATACTCTGTTTATATATATATAGTGGGTAGAGTAGTATGATATGGTAGTAGTGTAGTAGTAGGGGCTAGTAGTAAGGGGGGTAGGCAGTAGGTGAGGTAGTAGTATTCATATATAGTGGGTGTAGTAGTGTTAAGTGATATATAGTATAGGTAGTATAGGGTATATAGTATATAGTATATTATTTGTTGTGTGTATGTTGTTTTGTGTATGTGTGTGAGTGTGTATATATATGTGTGTGTGTGTGGAAAATGTAACCATCTTTCTTTTTTTAAACCATTATGTCATTTCCTGCAATTTGCCTTAAAGTACTTATCCACCTTTGTTCCCTCATCTACCTTTGCTGTACTTCTGTACAGTCAACTTATCTTTTGATAATGCTAATGACTCTCCT
>JABUQX010078931.1:0-2500 GCA_015478945.1 Trachelipus rathkii
AAATGCATCTGTAGAAATGACATATTTAGTAAAAAATGTGCCAAACTCTCCCGACTTAATATAACCCTTGAAAATATTCATCCACTGTTCGCACGAACATTAAAAAAAATTCCAATTTTATCGTTTCAAAGACCCAAAAAAGTAGTGTTTTGAAATGGGGACATTTGCTGAGACAAAATTCAAAAAATATTGAAAAACAGTTATAACGACGCATATACGACGTGACTTTTAGGTAATGGAAACCCCAATCTATGCATATCACACGTTTTGAAGTCATTCGTAAAAAAAAATTTCTAGGATATTTAGTAGTTAAATGTCATAAACAGAGTTAAATTGAAAAATTAAAAAATTACTGAAAAAATATACTATAGACGCCCAAGAAAACTGCCTAAAACGTACGATTTACGTTTTAGAGGTCGGGCAAAAGTTGGCCTACGGTATGCCGATGTTATTATAGGTCAAAATACGGCTAAGAATTCCAAATTTTTACTTGTCCATTTTTGGGGGAAGGGGGGAACTTTGGGCCTCAGCAACCGACCGATAAATATTGAATCTTCCCAATAAATTGTATTTAAGAGTTGCCTGAAAGCTCATATGCGCCAAGGGTTATGAATATATTATGGTATGTGCGAGTGAAACCTTTGAATGGAATCAAAAGAATGTATAAGACGAATAGCGAAGCAGCAGTGTGTAAGAAATAGATGGAGTTCAGAAGTGATTGTGTGTTAATATTAATAGCGAAGTGTGAGGAAAGGATGTGCTATGTCTTCTTTCAGTTATCAGTTGTAGTTATATGAGATGGGTTATAGAAAGAAATAACAGGTGACTGGTAGCAAGGGAAGATGCGTGTTAGAATTGATGGAGAATGGATCAAGAGAGTGGGAGAGGTTTGTCTATCTACAATATCTTATGTTTGTTTTGTTCTTATTGTTTTTTTTGTGTATAGCGAATCTTATTAAGGAGAGTTTAGAGACGGTGCGATAGAGAGATTTGCCATCAGCAGGGTGTTTTGCCCTAAAAGGAAGATAAGTATTGAAGGTAAGACGTATATGATAAGAGCTTAAGCGTTTATAGACTGTAGATTAGGAGGACCAAGTTCCCGGGTGTCGGAAAATTTATGTTAGATGTGTGAGCAGCTGGAAACAAGTGTCTGAGTTTAAGTTTAAATATTTGCGATATATGTTGGATGAAAAAGGGGAACGGATATGCAGAGTTGTAAAAGTAGCGAAAAGTAAGTTGAAATGGCAGGGAAGGGGGGGCTGGTGCAATCAAATCGTACATAGAGAAGTGGAAGACAGCGTTAAAGGGACCAAAGCCTTGAGTGAGCTGGACTGTTACATTAGGGGTACGTTTCATCTTAATAATTATGATAATTGTTGGAATAATTTTATAAACACACATCCAATACAATTACCTAAGATACCATTAATAAATATGTCTTGTCAAAAGCTAAAAGCTAACGAGCTAAAAATATAGAACGGACAAAAAGAAGTGTCAGAATAGAGTAAGTGATAAGTAGTAGTAAAAATAAAGAAAAAAAAAACAAGTACAGCGGCCGGGTTATCTTTTACTAATTCCCTACAAAAAGAAACTGGTAAAATTATAACCGATAACGGAAACACTTTTTCCGAGTAACCGAACACTAATTAATAAAAGCAAAGAACGATAACGAAACCTGCTTTTTTGTAATAAGACTAACAGTATACGATGCCCACCTCTGTCTTATATTGGCAGTCAAAATGTATGGCCGTACTGGAGCAGATTCGTGTGAACACGAGGTACAGTGCAACAAGGACAGTGGTATATTAAAAAACTTTGAAGAATAAAGAAAGTGAAAACGAGCAATGGTTTAGATCTCTTTTTTGCCTATTTGAATAAATGGAGGAATAGCAACAGCAGTTAACTACACTGACCAAAGCAAGATAACCATTTATATATATATAATATAAATAATATTTATATTTAATTTTATAACATATTTTTTTTAAATATATATCATATATATATATATATATATAATTATAATAATATATAAAATATATATATATATATATATTATATATCATATAATATATATATTATATATTATAATATATATATATATTATTATATGGTTTATTCCCAGGGATCTTACCTTGTACAACAAATGGCTTTGCGACGAAATTTAATCCTGAATTTAATTATATCTATTAGAAGGGTTTAAACAATTTTATTTTCCCTTCTATAAACATTATATATTATTTTATAATAATAAAAAAAAGACTTTCTTTTTTTGGGAGGGGGAAAGGGTTCACACATCGAATTTAAAAATATGGTGTTTAAACTTATTATTAATTTATTGATGTTGTTAGTTAGGCTAGGACCAGATATACGTTAAGTTACTGAATGATGGGTGCAGTAATATTGGAAACCTGAGATATGAGGGTTTTAAACCTCTCAGAACCGATATCTGCTTTTATTAATATTTTCTCCGAGTTTGAAAAGTATTTTGAGAGTTATG
>JABUQX010078931.1:7500-15000 GCA_015478945.1 Trachelipus rathkii
TACTTGCAGAGGTTCTCATTCTCGTTTCCATTAAGTAATGATTTTTAAAATAACTTCTGCTTACTTCATATAAAATAAATCACGATTTGGATGGTAGACTGTAGCTAACGAAAGTAAAGATGCGGATAGCATGATCAAAATTAGTGGTAAATATTCTTACATAGAGCTCGCAATGGTACTAATGAATTTAACCAGTTCGTTACGACACAGTTAACACAAAATTGCAATATCGCCACATTATCACTAATTTGTTAAATTCATTTTGAAAATAATGTAGCAAACCTTTATGAAACAGAATTGACGCGACAGGACTAGATTATATAGTAATAAATGATGAGAATAACGGAATAGTAATTAACAGGTTTCGTAAACCTTTTCTACTCGGAATATAATATATGTATTTTGTCGTTATTATTACAAGCGTTGAGATGTGAGGTTCAGGGAGCGCAATGGAATTAATATCAGATATTGTATCCCACTAATAAATTTCTAATCACCTATGTTCGTTTGGAAACGAGGATCGTTTATCGGGAAGTGGTTTAATTGACAATCAATATTAATAATTCTTTACTTATGCATCAAATATCGCTGCTTGAAAGCCTGCCTCATAATTATTAACGATTACAGGTTTTTTTGTAATAAGATATTACCAAGTGATGGGTAGGTATACTTACTACTATAATTATAAGTACGTACTATAACTCGTTATATAATTTATATATTATTATATATATAATTATATATATATTATTTATGTGCCCCAAAGTTGCTCTCCTCCAACCACTGTAATAATAATAATAATATAATAATAATAATAATAATGCTTCAAAGTGATTATATTTAAATTATATTTAGCGATTATAGGTTATAGATATCTAGTGATTATAGATAGTAAAAATACGCTGCACTTCTAGTGGCGAAAGTGATATGTAATGTGTTATCCATAAAACATATTGCATTTTCTTAGTCATCCATAAAACAAATTGTATTTTCTTAAACCACATTCAAAGAAAATATGCTTATATAGTAAACATTTTTTTTATTGAATTATTTGGATTCATGATAATTGTAAATATGTTTTTATTGTTCTGACTAGGTTATGTACTGAAAAATGTAATGTTTGTTATTTTACCATTTTGTGTGCCTTATTTGTGAAAATAACCTTTTCCTAATGAACCTGGTGAGATTTTGAGCGCTATTATGCTCACACATCCTCTCTCTTTCTATTTCGTTGAAGACGTAAAAATGGATATATTGTATTGGATGAATTTTTACACCGTGATATCTGGTAGATTGTGTAAATTATAGTATAATATTGTATTTTACAGCATTTTATATCATATTTTGTTTACATATTGTTTGATAAAATAGCTTGTATATGGGGTGTTTTGAAAAATCTTTGGTTCCCGAAAATTCTGTACTCATATTGCATTGGCGGGCTTTTTAAAATTTCGAATTTGAAAGAAACTGAACTTGTTGTAGGTGCACAAGAGATTCAAGTATAATAAAATTCTAATAAAAATTATAAATTAACTTAACTTTAGGTCAGCGAAAGGTTTTCTTATTACTGAACAGATTATTTTAATAAAATAACTATCAGGACCAAAATTGAGTTTTATTCCCTACCTACAATAATCTTGCCTTCTCATCTTGAATTCTGAAAGCTATTTAGAATTTAGGGTACCTATAGAAATAAGTTTTTTTTTACAAAAAGAGTTATAAAAACTTGATTGACGGTTCATTAGCCTCGAGGTACCAATCAAAGCGTCTCATATAGCCTCTTGTGCTTGGTGACGAAGGCGGCTTCGGCAAAGAAAGGTGTATACCCAAGTACCTGTGGATACTTAAATCCCTCAACGTATAAACGAAGTCTATCCACCGGTCACAACAGATTTGGCCTCTTTCACAGACTACAGAATTGGTAACTACAACTTGTGAAGTGAGAAGAAAAGAAATAACTTTCCCAGCACTCCTGCCACTTCATAATTGGTGACCCAAGAAGTCGAACACCCTCTCCAGCAGCAGTTCCACAGAAGCAGAAGTTTCTCTCCTACGGTGACAGAAGTAGAAGTCTCTCTCCTACGGTGACGCAAGCAAACAACCACCGAGGTAGAAAAAGATGCCTTCTGGCGACGAAGAGACGCAGCGGCCCCCAGCAGAAGAAGGTGAGACCATCGCCGGGATCAAGGTAAAACCTCCCGTGTTTTCCGAGATTTCCGTTTCACCCTGGTTCAGAGACTTAGAAGAACAGTTTCACCTTGGCAAAAAACAAAACAAAAAACAAAACAAAAAACAAACCAAAAAGAAAAACAAACAAACAAACTCGGAAAAGACGAAGTGCTTCCATAATCTCTCTCTCAGCTTCCAACAGATGTCATGAATTGTATCTCCACTGCAGAACTCTATGCTCAAGCGTACACTCCGCTGAAGACAGCAGTCATTACTATCTACGAGAAGAGCAAGACTGAATTATTCAACGAATTTATGTTTAAACAAGCTTACAGTGGTAAGCCTTCCATTCATCTGCGAGAAATGCTTCGTTATGGTACCAAATTGAAAATTGGAGAAGACATCATCCGAAAGCAGTTTTTGAAGACTCTTCCAACCAACATCCGACCAACTGTTGCTGCACAAACAGCAATCAACCTTGAGCAAATTGGAGAGCTAGTTAACGATCTAGTTGTTTTGATATCGTCCGCTTCTGTTATAGGAGTGTCCACAGCAACGACTACACATGCAGCTACTTCAGCAGCATTTACACACACACACACACACATATATAATATATATATATATATATATATAATATATAATATATATTATATATATATATATATATTTTGGTGTTTGTTTGTTTGTTGTTGTTGTGTTTTTTTTGTTGGGCTCTTGTGTTTTTGCTTGTTTTAGTAATGAGTGTTTCAGTTTGAATGTGGTATTTAGGGGTCAAGGGATAGTGGTTGTGGAGGGTTGGAAGTTGGGTTAGTATCAAGTATATATGCGCTGAGGGAGGTGCACGTCGTTTCTTGACCCCATGACAAGTGGGATGAGTATCGTAGTCTGCTGCTCTTTCAACGATTGAGACAGCTCTTCGTGATTCATGTTTAAGAAGTTGTGACGCTGGATACCATATATATATATATATATATATATAATATATATATATATATATATATATATATATAATTATTATATATGGACAAAGTTACTTTAACGCCCACACGGAACGGAGCTCGGATCAAAAAAAATTTTTCACAGGTAGCATCTATGTACATAAATTGATTTCTAGGTGTCGAAAATGAAATTTTTTTTTTTTTTTTTTTACCTTGTTCTAGGGGCGAAATTATATATATATATTTGTAAGGTATTTAACGGCAATGTAAGGGGGCTCGAGCCGACGGGGATAACACAGGGGGGGACGTTTTCCCATACCCCCGTAGGTGAGGGGCGGAGGAACCCCCTGCGACACCCAACCAAATACCAAATACCAAAGAGCGGGGGTTTCCGGAGACCCTCCCCGAGGGGGGGAAATAGTCCTACCCCGTAGTTCCTCGGAAGGCCGAGAGACCCACTTCTGCCTATCGGTGCGGTAACCCTGGGGTAAATTCTTTTTTTACCAATTTTCCTTACTAAAATTTTACCAGGAATTCCAAAAAATGTATTCCTTTTCGCTGTACCTATTGTTTTAAAATAATGATTTTTTTTTTTCATTTCGACCTAAAACGTCTAATTTATGTATCATAGGGCTACTCTCGTGGAATATTTTTTTTTTGATCGCGAGCTCCTGGTTCCGTGCTTGGCGTTTAGTACTTTGTTTTAACCTTATATTTTTACTGTAGTATATTGTATAGTTACTACTATATATATATTGTAGTAGTATATAGTATAGTAATAGTATAGTATAGTAATAGTATAGTATAGTAATAGTATAGTATAGTAATAGTATAGTATAGTAATAGTATAGTATAGTAATAGTATAGTATAGTAATAGTATAGTATAGTAATAGTATAGTATAGTAATAGTATAGTATAGTAATAGTATAGTATAGTAATAGTATAGTATAGTAATAGTATAGTATAGTAATAGTATAGTATAGACCTTCAGATATTCGCCATAAAGAAATCTAGCATGCTCAAGGTCACCAAAGAGTTGTTCCCAGAAAGTGTAACATCAATGTGGTTCTCGATTTTTATGGGCTATCAAAATTTGAATTTCTAGTAAAATTAATGAACCAAAAGGTATAGTGCACGCTAAAAGAAAGATTTCGCATTTATATTAGTATTATATATTATATATTATAGGAGCGTATACTTCTATATATATATATAATATATATATATATATTATATTAATGTTAATGATATATATTATATATATATATACGTACGTACGTAGAATATATGGTTATATATATATATAGTAGTATAATATTATATTTATTTAGTTATAATATATTATGTCTATAATATATATATATATAGTAGGGCTTATATATATACTATGTTTTTATAGGGATGACCAAAGTGTATATGAGAAAAAATAGGTATTGCATAGGCTGCTCAACAGTGAGTAAAAAGAAAATCTTTATCGAAACCACGAAAAAAGCTTTAAAAAGTTCAAGTTCACTAAATGCTGCTAAAAGACTAATTTTTTCTTATCGATTTAATGAAAAATTTGTCAATGATGTTTCTCTTTCGAGCCATTTAATGATTTCCGATGAAGCAACATTATATTAGTGGTAAAGTCAATAGGCAAACCGTGACTGTGTATTGAATAAAGAGTATCTTCATAATAACTTGAATTATTGAAAGAAAAAAAAAAAAATACTTTAAAGTAATGAAAATAATGTAACTCTATATTAAAAAACAAAATACAAAAATTAATGTTTAAAAGCCGTTACACACATAATATATATTATAATACGTATAGTAGTATAGATATTATACGTTATATAATTTATATAATAATTATATATTAGATACTAATATATATTATAAGCTTAGTGATATATATATATATTATATAGGTATATAGTATTATATATACATAGATATATGATTATATATTTATATATTAATGCTGTATATATATATATTAGGTATTATACTAAGTATTATATATAATATTAGATGATTATATATGTATACTATACTATGTATATATATATAGTATAGCTATATATATATATATATATTATTATAATTATATTGTTATATACATTATAGTATATATATTTAATTATGATATGATAGTTATAGTATCTTAAGTAGTAGTATATAATATATAATATATATTAATAATAATTTATAATATAGCTATATATGCCTTTACTATATATATATAGTTATTAGTATAGTTATAATATTTAGTTATAGTATTATATAGTATATATATATGATGATACATATATATAATAATTATACAGGCTATATATGAGGTAGATTATATATATATATATTATATATGATATATTATATCGTATATATGATATTAGTATATTATATTTAAGTATTATAATAAAATATATATATATATATAATATAGTATATAATATAATAGTTGAGATAGTATAGATATAT
The DNA here is from genome assembly GCA_015478945.1 of Trachelipus rathkii. NCBI lineage: Eukaryota > Metazoa > Arthropoda > Malacostraca > Isopoda > Trachelipodidae > Trachelipus > Trachelipus rathkii. The sequence continues at coordinate 13,078 of JABUQX010078931.1, forward strand.
ATATATACGTATTAGTATATCTATATATATATAGTATATATATTTATATATATGTATACATATCTAGTACATTATAGACATATGTTTAATATATGAATGAACATTAAATCATAGAAGATTGATATTTATTATTACACTATATTATATTAAATATTAAATATTTCTAAGTAGATAATAATATTTAGTATAGAAATATATAAATATGTATGTAATAATGATCTAAAATACTTTATTATAACATATTATGAAAGATATATATAGTATATATATATATAATGATATATATTTTTTTATTATATAGTATATATATAGTATAGTAGCTTAGTATATATATGGACACTATATTATGTATACATGTATATATATATATATATATATATATATATATATATAAGAGAGTTGGTGTAGTTAGAGATGATGTCGATGTGAAGAGAATGATTGATTTGTGTTGGTGAAGATGGAGATGTTGATGTATGTGATGGATGTTAAATCAGAGAGAGGGTTGGGAATTGGAATATCAGATCATTTTGTTGTTTTATGTAAAATTAAGTTAATGAGGATATGGATGGAGAAGAAAGAAAAAAGGAAGAGAGTTGGGGAGAATTAGGAGTGAAAAGTTAAATGAACAAGGTTATAAGGAAAAGTATGCGAGAACATTTGCAAATAAGTCAGTTAAATGTGAACAAGACGAAACTGAGCAAATCTGGACACAAAATGAATTAAGCAGTTGTTATTAGCGCAAGAGAAGTACGTAGATGTGCTAAAGCAGGAGCTCGAATATCAATAGTGAATGGTGAAATGAAGAGGTAATTAAATTTGTTAAAAGTAAGAAAAAAAGAAAGGTGAGGTTGAATATGCTAAAAGCCAATGATGAGTTTCGAATGAAAGGTGAATGGAAATGTATAGGAAGGAAAAGAGAAGACTAAAAGTTGCATACGTAGGAGAAAACAAAAGATAAATAACAGCTTGTAAGAAGGATGAAAAGGGACTTACAAGGATATAGAAAGGTTTCGAAAGAGAGAGTAAGGGGAATCTTAATAGAATAATGATTAGGGATGGTGATTTCGTGACTGATGAAGTTGACGTGAGGAGAACGTGAAGGGGACACTTCGAAAGTGTGCATACCATTGGCAGTAATGAAGAGGTGATAGTGAATGTACGTTGATTTAATAATGTAAGAAGGAATAGGTATTTTGGTGAGGAGGTAATATCCAGAGTGAGAAAGTTGAAGAAAGGTTAATCAGCAGATAAGGATGGAATGGAATGGAATGGAGGTGAGATTGTGATAGCCTAGATATGGTAATTGTGTAACAAAACGTTTGTGTAAGAGTGTAGTTTCAAAATACTGGGGAGAGGAATGATAGTACCCTTATATAAGGGTAAGAGTGATAGTGTGAACTGTAGAAACTATTTGGGAATTATTTTATTAATTGTTGTAGGGGAAATATAAGCTTGTATTTTGGCTAAAATAGTGCGTCGAATTACTGAGGGACTATTGTTGAAGATCAAGGTACATTTAGAAGTGATAGAGGATCTGTAGAACAAATTTTTAATTTCAATCAAATGTGTGAGAAAATGAGTGAAGAAGATCGAACTGTTCTTAAGTTTCATGAACTTGCAATAGGCGTATGACAGGATTAATAGTGAAGCTATGTAGCAGGTGTTAGTGATATATGGTGTTAGTGGTAGGCTTCTGAACGGAATCAAAGGTACGTATGTCGATAGTGAAGCGTGCGTAAGGGTAAATGGATTGGAGAGTGAATGGTCTAATATTAGTAATGGATTTTGCAGGGATTTATAACGTCTCCATGACTATTTGATTTATTTATGAATGGAGTGATGAAAAAATTAAAGGTAGGAGGGGCAAGGGTAGGTGTTAGACTGATAGAGAATGAAAAATTGTAGAGGGTACCCTGCTTACTG
>JABUQX010078931.1:25000-27500 GCA_015478945.1 Trachelipus rathkii
TAAATTTCAAACAATTCCATAAAAATATTACTGCAAACTGGAGACAGGGATGAACCCATACATAGGCCTGAAATCTGTTTATAATATTTGTCTTGAAAATTAAAATATGAATGATCTAAGATGAGAGTGATTAGTTGTTTTATAATGGGAATGAAAGCTGGAAAGTCAAATTATTACGAGAAATTTGATGTTCTAGTAAAGCCATGGTGAAATTTACAGGAACTTTAATAAATAACAAAACGACATCGAAGCTAACTACATTGAAATCTGAAAATTTTTTATTGAGAATTTGTTGGATGAAATGTTCTGAGTTTTTGATATGGAATGTTGAGATGTTTCCTATAAGGGGTTTTAGTTGAAAGGCAAGCCATTTTGATAGATTTTCGGTAATACAGTCTGAATTCTACTGAAAGATCCCTACTTGGCTTTGCGTTGCCTAACAAAGATCCATCGATATATCTCATCAAAAACTTCAATCATTGGAAAAACCATAATAAAAATCCAGACATCAGCAACGACATACTTTTTGGTGTCATACTAAAACTTAAAAAGGATTTTTTAAGCATTGGCCACTTTCCTCAGAGATTTTCTAGTGCATTAGCCAAACTTCAACAGAATGGTGAGATCACCATTTCGAGGTCCGACAAAGGTAATAATATTGTCATTATGAATACTACTGAATATCTTACCAAATCCTTTAATATGCTCAATGACACAAATACCTACACCTTGATAAATAATAACCCACTAAAAACTCTCAACATCTTTTCAACAAAGCTCTTACCAAAATCATTCCTAATCAAAAAGTTTTAATTGATAAATTTAAAGCTTATCTTCCCACCTTATCCAAATTCTATGCCATTCCAAAAATACAAAGAAAATATCCCCTTACGCCCAATAATTTCAAATATAAACTGTATTACCCAAAATCTATCAAAATGGGTTGCCCTTCAACTAAAAACCCTTAATAGGAAACATCTCAACATCCCATATCAAAACCTCAGAACATTTCATCCAACAAATTCACAATAAAAAATTTTCCGATTACAATGTAGTTAGCTTCGACGTTGTTTCATTATTTGCTAAAGTTCCTGTAAATTTCACCATGGCTTTACTAGAACATCACATTTCTCGTAATAATTTGACTTTCCAGCTTCCATTTCCCACTATAAAACAACTAATCAATCTCATCTTAGATCATCATATTTTAATTTTCAAGACAAACATTATAAACAGATTTCAGGCCTATGTATGGGTTCATCCCTGTCTACTTGGTGTCAAAACTATTAGTGAAAGAAATTACTTAATGTTTAATAAATATTAATTTTTCATCTTTTAAATATTACTTCTAAAGGGAAGTGAATCATTATCATATACACTACGAGAAGCTTAGTAGTTACTACTATATATATATATATATATATATAATATATATTATATATATATATATATATATATATATATATATGTATATATTATATATATATATATATATATATATAAATATATATATATATATATATATTATATATATATATATATATAAAACCAGGCCCGTAGCCAGGAATTTTTTTTCGGGGGGGCTGCGATTTTCGCAAGTGTTTACATTTCAAATGAAGTTAAATTACATTTGATAATATATATAATATATATATATATTATATATATATATATATATATATATAATATATATATATATATACAATGAAAATATATAAAATTATATATATATATATATATATATATATATATATATATATATATATATATATATAATATATATATATATATATATATATATATATATATATATATAATATTATATATATAATATATATAGTATAATAATATATATATATATATATAAATAGAAATATTAATAATATAATGTTATATATATATAATATATATCTATATATATATATATATATATATATATATATTATATATATATATATATATATATATATATATATATATATATATATATAATTCTTAATAAAAACTTACCATAGTTTTTGTTTTTATAAGGTCAATTTCAGTTCCCTTGCTTTTTGACTGAGGTGATTTAAAAAATATTTTCATTGCTGACTTCTGTGCGGAGATCTCGATGATGCGATCCTCTGCAACACTATTCCGTAAATACGTTTTCAGACGCTTTAATGTCGAAAAGGTTCTTTCCACTGTTGTTGTGGATACAGGCAATATACTGCTAAAGATATTCAGGAGAGTAAGCAATGTTAGGAAAACTCCTCTTGTCACACTTAGCCACACCGATCGCAGTTTTTTGGTTTTTCATTTTCTAGCACCATTTTTACGCTGCCAGAGAAACATCAACTCTACTTTTAAGGTACCTCGTGAGAGTCTGGAAGGTCGTCTTATAAAAGAGGAATGCTTTTTTCAATATGCTTAATAAGGTACATTGCACTTTCTGGTAAAATATACTGAAGTGAAAAGATAGTGGTTTCATGCGAGAGAGAAATCAATATCAGTCAACCGA
>JABUQX010078931.1:32500-34930 GCA_015478945.1 Trachelipus rathkii
CAATATTTTTTAAGTGAAATTACGAATTAAATATTTCGGTATAAAGAGATGATCAAGTTAGCATAAAATTATTAATTAGTTTAAATTATTATAATTTATTTAATAATAATATTATTATTATATCTGCTAAATGCAATTTTAAAACGGGGATTTTTAAAAAAAAAGACTGTAACGACTTCGTCAGGCCAACTGACAGTTGCCTAGCCCTCAAGAGAATAAGGAACTTTTTTTTGACTCAGAGAAATAACAATTTGCCACCGATCGCTACCATTAAAAAAGGAATCGAGTAAAAATTGATGACGGCATCTTAAAGCTAGCCTACTTCGAAAGAAATCATTTTTATATATATACCGTATATATATATATATATATATATATATATATATATATATATATATATATATATATATATATATATATGATTTATATAATATATATATTATATATAATATATAGTATATTTGGCTAAAAGAAAATCGAGGGGCTCAACTAAGGCAGTGGACGTTGCTACTCTGCCTACCCCCAAAGCCGCCACTGATATAATATATATATATATATATATATATATATTATATATAATATATATGTATAATATATATATTATATATAATTATATATAATATTATATATATATATATATATATATATGTAATGTGTGTGTCTCATTTAGTGTACGCCGTAAATATACGGAGGAAAATTTTGTTCTTAAAAGAAAATGTAAATAAATATTACCGAAAATAAAGCTGAATTTCTGAACAAAGTAAAGAGTAAACAAAATCAAATTAATTTTAAATCTTTTTAAAATTTTAAAAATCTAAAAAAAAAAAAAAAATTTTTAAATTAAAAATTTTCTCACATTTTTTTTTCTTTCTTGGATGTTTTTTAGAACCACTTTTCGAAATGCGTTCATCAAACTTGTAAATATATAATTTCTGACTTATTTTGACGGAGAGTTCTGGCATTTACTGTTGCCAGTTTTAGCCATATTCTGGCATTTTTTGGAGTCTGGCATTTTTTCAGGGTTTAAGCCTTTTTTTTAGGTTCTGAATTTTTTTTCCATAAGAAAGAAAAGGTGTTGGAGCTAATTCAAAATTCCCTTTTTAAAGGGACTTTAATTTTAAAATGGAAAGAAAAATTTAATATTAAAAATAATCATTTTTCTTTTTAAAGTCCTAAAAAAGGAAAAGAAGTTTAAGAAATTCTGTAAACAACTTAACGTTTTTCTCCTTGGATTAAAAACAGAGTAAATAATGGAGGAAAGTTTTTTATTCTACCTCTCCCTCTCTCTCTCTTTCTCATAAACTGACAAATATATATATATAGTATATATATAATATATATATATATATAGATATTATTTCAGGATAATTTATGTTATATTATTATATATATATATATATATTATATATATATATATATATATATATATATACATATATAATATATAGACTATATATATATATATATAATATATATATTATTATATAGTATATATTATATATATAATATAATATATATATATATTATATATAATATGTATATATATATATATATATTATATATTATACTATATATATATTATATATATCTAATATATTGATAACATATATATATAATTATATATAATATATATATATATATATAATATATATAATTAATATTATATATATTATATTATATATATATATATATATATATATATAATATATATAATATAATAATATATATCATAGGTGGGCACGATAACGAAAAGTGTTATCGAGTCCGCTAGCGCACCTCCGAACCTCGAGAAAACGTAGTCCGCTAGCGCACCTCCGCACCTATCAGACCATCAAACCTCCGCTATCGCAAGTCCGCACGTTCGCACGTCTTCCGCTAATAATGTGCGGCTTCACAAAAGGTTTTAATATTAAATATCAAATAGTATAATATCCTTACAAGATTTTAATTTATAATATTAATATTGAAAAATTGAATGAATATTTAACAAAATCTCAAGATTTTTCCTCTTCCTCCTCAATGCCTTCTTCAAAGGACAAAAGATCCATATTACCTTTCAAAAGATTAGCTGCTCAAAATTAAAAGCAGTTTAAAGGCTGACCTCTTTGCCTCAAAATATCCCCACTACTAAATATTCGCTCTACAGCAAGAAAACTAGGGGGAGGTGTATTATATTTTATGAAACAAGTTCAACAAATTCTGCCTATGCTGAAAGGGAAGATGTCCTTGGTGAGAAGGAGTGCTGGTGTTAGTTCAGTTCCAGCAGCCCATTGCTAATTTAAGGTCTCACCTAAATCATTCTGCCTCCCTTCTTAAATATTTTGACCACCCTCCCTGTCCACCCATAAGAAGGCCTATTTCGTTCAAGATTTTAGTAAAAGAAATCCATGAAGTCCCTCGACGGGCCTGCAGAGTCGATGCCCTAGGTGT
>JABUQX010078932.1:5000-7500 GCA_015478945.1 Trachelipus rathkii
TTATATATATATAGTATATATATGATATATATTATATAGTATATATATAAAATATAGTAATATACTATAGCCGAATAAAGTATATATAGTTTATATATATATTAGTTATAATAATTATATATATATATAATAGTATATACATAGGTTATATATATATAAGTATATACTATATTAGTACTACTATATATTATTAGTAGTATATATATATATATATATATGATGATTTATATATATATATACGTATATATGATATACTATACTATACTATATATATAATATATATATATATAATATATATAGTATAATAATATCGATATATTATCATACGATATATAACTAATATAATATATAATTATATATATATATATATATAGATATATATATATATACTATATATATATATAGTAATAATAGATGATATATTAATTAGAGTAGTATTATAAACTATATATAGTTAATATATATTATAAATATATATATAAGTATGAGTATAGTATATATATATATAAATACGTTTATAGTGTATATATATATAAGTATATATAAGACGTTAATAGTATATAATTTATTATACGTCTATAGTATACTATATATAGCATATATATATATATATTAATATAATAGTTAATATATATAATATTATAGTATATATCAATAATATATATATTATCATATAATATGTATAATCTATTATAATATAACAGACTTAAGATAATTTTGAAACTTACTCTTTCAACAAGTCTGTTTCATATTCTGGCCAGGCCTCCTTGAATAGCTATGTCGTTGATAACACTTGAGTTTCGCGTAACTTTCATAAATTGTAGTGATATCAGACACGCGAAATTGAAAGAATGACCTGTGTAATCGTTGAATAACTCTTTACCCTAGAATAGCATGGTGACTTAACCAATGAATATGCTCAAGTGTTGATCAGGAATTACTGAATAGACCGTTGGGGTTCTTTTTTTTGTTGATCAGCAAGTCGGCGTATATAACTGGAATCGTTTTCATCAATAAATATTTACTACCTTAGAATTCTTCTCAAATCATAAGCAATGTATCATCCAAATAACTCTCATATGTTTAGTCAACAACTAAATAATAAATTGCATGAAATGAATACTGGTATCAATATAACCGGGAAAAGCTAAATATTTTAATAAAAATAAATAATATATACAAACTCAAAGTAAAATAATTAATGTGAAAATGATATATTTATCAATATATATAATAAAGTATATAATATATATATAGTATATATATAATATATAATATTAATAATATAGTTATATAGTATAGTATAGTATTATATATATAATATTATATAGGTATATGTATATATATTATTATATAATATAATAGTATAATAGTTATAATATATATAATATTTATTATATAGTATATATATATAGTTATATATATTGTAGTATATATTATATTATATGATATAATATAATAATATATAAATATATATAGTAATATAAAATGATATTATATATATATCCGTATATATATATATTATATTTAATATATATATATTAATATTATACTCACTGATAAATTTCACACCTATAAAAGAACATTTATACACTTAAAAGGGTAAATAGATACATAGTATAAATATATAAATATGTATATAGTATATTAAATATATATATATATAATATATATACATATATTATATACTTATATAATAATATCTATATACAAGTTATATAGGCTTTATATAATAATATATAGTAATAATATAGTTATTAAGTATATATACTATTAATATATAGTATTATATATATATGTATATCTATGTATATACATATGTATAGGTATACACTATAACATATATAGCATATATAGCTATAGTATACATATTGCTATAGTATACTAATTATTATAATATACACTAGTAATATATATATCATAGTATAATCACAAAGTTACTATAGTACTAGGTATAGTTATAGTATATTAGTCTTTAGCTTTAATAATTTATACATATAAATAGTCAATATCATACCATTATAAATAACAAACATATTTAATAGTATTATATAAACTGCATATTATTATATATATATATATAAGTATAGTAGTAATATTAGTATTATTAGTACATTATATTATTCTATATTATAGTATATTATAAATAATATGATATAATTATATTATATCGGCGCTATACGGGTATACTATTAATATATATAGACAATAGTCTATATAGAATAGTATTATAATATTAGTAAGAGTGCCAGTTGTATGAGAGGACATGGAATTTACTTGACTCGTTTCCAACAATATGATCATATTCCTGGCCAGGCCTCCTTGAATAGCTATTGTCGTGATAACACTTGAGTTTCGTCTTCAAATAATTGTAGTGATTATCAACACCAAATTGAAGAATGACCTGTTAATCGTTAATAACTCTTTACCTAAACAATGTGACTTACCATAAATGCTCAACGTGCGTTGATAGGAATATAAATAGACGTTGGTTCTTTGT
>JABUQX010078932.1:12500-28204 GCA_015478945.1 Trachelipus rathkii
CAAAAAAAAAAGGCAAAATATGATACAGACGAAGATAGTAGTTCTGAGAAAGGGACAAGTGACCCATTTGATACCACAGCCGAATCTGAAGATGACAAGATTAAGAAGAAGAATAAGAAGAACAGAAATAGGAGGAGAAGAACAGAAAGGAAATACACGTTTGACGAAAATTCCAATGTAGAAGAGGAATCAGAAGTTGAAAGTGAACTTAAAAAATGGCTTAAAAGGTTAGTAGAATTAGAGGAGTCAGGAGTAGAATATAATAAGGCAGCAAGTAAGATATTCATCGTCCTGGCAGGAGAAATGGTGGAGGTAATGAAGTCATTTAGAAAGGTAAATATTAAAGCCGCAAAACCTCTAAAATATGGCAAGGAAAAGGTACAGAAATTTGATGCCTTTATAGAGGATTACGAGAGATATGGCAAGTAACAATTGGGAAGAGATAAGAACCGTTGGGTGGTGGAATTAAGAAATTTCGTGGAAGGTCCGTCATTAAGGACGTATTATAGTATTAATCCAATTTCAAATTAGGTGAGCAGGATTCGGAATGAGTTCTAAATGGAGAATGTCTCTTTTTTGGACAAGGGGAACAGGGAATCTGTAAGTTATTTCGATATGGACGCATGCTTGGAAACGGAAGAGTCTTGAAACGGATCAGACAACTTATGTAAGCAAGCTACTGTGATCAAGATGGTTACCGTAGCGCTGTTACTGAAAAAACAAAAATTTTTAAAATTGCTTTTGCAGAAAGGTATGAATGCAAGGCGTTAAAATAAAGAATGGAGGCGAGAAGCAAAAGGTGTGCTAAAATACAGGGATAGATACCATGGGTACAGGACGAAAATCAAATTGGATGGAGCATTATGAAAAGAATGCCAAGAATGAGGGCAGTACAATATGGGCACTCTACATGATGAAAGGTAGTAGAAGAAAGGAGAAATATGCGGGATAAAAGTACGCCTACGGTAAACGGCAGTATAGTCAACCCCGGATGCAAGAGATATTCCTACGATCACACACTAGGAGATATGATTGTGGGAAAAAAATGTTACTCGTTGATCAGAATTTTAGGCCATATCAGAAGAGAATGTTGGAAATATAATAGATGGTGTTTAAGGTGTGGGAGTAATGATCATCGAACTATGGAATGCGGACCAAGAGGAAGTTACAGACAGCATGAACAACAAGATGTTGGAAGACAGGAACAACAGGACACGAGCAGACAAAGGCAAGATGATGGAAGAACCTTTGAAAGAAAATGTTTCTTATGTGAAGGGCTAATACATTGGAGGGGCACTTGTCCTTTTAGAGAAAAAGTAGCGGAATTTGTAAAAAGGACAACACCAATAATGTCGGGAAACGAGGAGCTCCGTCAGGACCGGGAACAAGTCGGAGTTAACCTCAAAAGTAAGTTGTTTTCAAAAAGCTAACCCGGCCAACCAAGTGGCACGCAAGGAATATTCGAGGAGAACAACAAGAAGCAGGAAGCATGGAGCAAAGACTTTGGAGACATGGGATCTCTCGGAATTGGATATAGGCAAGCCTAACCAGAAAAGGGAAATAGGAACACAAACGGAGGATTTAGGTGAGGACAAGACAACTCAAACAGAGGCGGATCCTACGTTGTCACATATAGACACCAGTGAGTTTTTGGACTGGATGGACTCAGCACAAGAAGATGTGAACTCGGATGCTGAATTTGATTTACGGGAATTCGAGGAAGCACTAAGGTTCCCAAACAGCAGCTACATAATAGGGATAAATATTTCGGATGTTAGTAGTGAAGAAGATGAAGAGGTTTTAGGAGGAAAAACACCGAAACTGGTTGAGGAAGTAATGGTAAGCAATATTGCTCAGGATAATTTAAACATTCCTTTTTATTCCCCCAGGTCCATCCGCGATGAATTACAGGAAGTAGGCGAAGATCCAGAACAAATGATGACAGAGGATAAATCGGAAGCACAGGGAGGAACCCAACAAGGACTAGAAGTTGGACATCGACTAATGACAAGATCAAGAGGGTCAGCTCCAGATCTTCCAAATGTACAGAAAAGGGTGTTAGAATACGAGAAAAGGACTGAGGAAAGAAGAGCTACCTTTGGAAACTAGGTGAGGTTGTTCCTTTTATTTTTTTATTTTTTGTGTTTTTTTTTCTCTAACGTTCTTTATAAGATTGGATTCCCAATCTTGGAAAGGGGAGTAGTGTAACGGCTCTAGGCCGAACCAACTAGAATTCAGAGGAACTGATGGACATTGCTGCAAAAAAGGAGAGATTGTCTGCTCGTAAAATTTCAGTGAACTGGTTACAAAAATTAAAGGTTGAAAGTGCTCAATAAGTTAAACGAAAGGATTTTTCAAATAAACCTTAAACATCAAACGGTGTCTTGGATGGAATCTTTATACAAGGATTGGTTTCCCCGTGAATTGGGTGAGTATGGTTAAAAGTAAAATTAAGTAACAAAATTACCGTAGGTTACGTAGTCTTTAGGAAATAGTAAGGAAAATATTATTTCAAGCTAACAAACGAAAGTCTAGGCTCTTCTTTTTGAAGAAAATTTAAGAAAGCAATACTTAATATTTTAGAAGTGTTAAAAGTGTATCTAGGAAGGTTTAGAATATGTTAGTTACATGGTGATAAATGTATTTAAGGATTTTTAGGAATTAGATACACGGAAAGGAATTATGGAGTGCATTTTAAATATTAGGCGATAGAGTGAGTTGATATTTGGGATAGGAGTTAGCATTTTTAAAAAGTGTTAAACTGTGTAAATATTACAATAAGCGAGTGATGGAAATAGAAAGTATTTCGTTAGGTTTTGGAAAGATGAGATGTATCATAATAGAAGTTAACATTTTTATATTAAAACAGGTTTTCAACAACTCAATGAAAATATGAGGTATATAAAAACAAATATTGAAATTTCAATCTAACAAAACGTCAATTTAAGACACCTTAAAAACTATTAATACAAATTTCAACTTTTTGCATTTTATTGAAAATATGCAATTTCAATGAAATACGACAATTAATTTTTTTAAATGCTAGAAAATACCATAAAAACTCAATTATTAGATTTTACCAAATAATTTCAATAAGTTGAAATTTAGAAACAATCGTACATAATTTAAGAGTTCTAAATTTATGTAATGTGAAAAAATTTAAGAAAAAAGCATAATTTTAGAAGTATAAATATTTTATATTAATAAAAGTTATACAACAACTAATGAAATATTTGGATTTATTAAAAAACAAATAATTTAAAATTTCTTAAAAAACGTCAATTTAAGAACCAACATAAAAAACATATTTTAATAAATTCAACTATTTCTGCTTTTTTGACACAGGCATTAACAATAGACACATTTTTATTATTTATTAACATGCTGAAAATACCGTTAAAAAACTCAATTTTTAAGATTTTAACCAAATATTTCAAAGGATTGAAATTCTTAGAAAAATCGTTACTTTTAAGAGTTTTCTAACATTGTAACTGTGAAAATTATAGGAAAAAAGACGATACAATTTTAGTAACGTTAAAATTTTTTATATCTAAAAACAATATGTAAAAACAGGTAGACAAAATATTTGTATGTAAAAACAAAATATTAAAATTTCATTAAAAAAACGTCAAATTTAATACACCTAAAACTATTACTAAATTCACACTTTTCTATTTTTTGAAATTGCATTTACAATACAACACATTAATTACTGAAATGCATGAAAATACCATTAAACAAAAAATCAATTATTTAAGATTACCAATTAATTTCCAAAATGTTTGAAATTAAGGAAAAATCGTACTTTTAGAGTTCTAAAATATGTAATTGTTGAAAATTTAGCATACAGAACTACATTATTAGAAGTTAAAATATTTTTATTAAAACAGGTTTACAACTAATGAAAATATAAGGTATATAAAAACAAATATTGAATTCTATTAAAAAAAGTCAATTAAGACACCTAAAACTAATTAACTAAATTCACTTTTCTGATTTTTTAAATACCATTTCAATGAAACACACTTATTATTTTAATGCATGAAATAATACCGTTAAAAACTCATTTTAAGAAATTACAAATAATTTTCAAATGTTGAAATTTAGAGAAAAATCGTACTTTTTTAAGAGTTCTAATTTTGTATTGTGAAAATTTAGGAAAAAAGCGTAATTTTAGAATTAAAATTTTTAATTTAAACAGGTTTTTCACAACTAATGCGCATATTATGGTATAGTAAAAATCCCAAATATTAAAATTTCCATTTAAAAACCATAATTTAAGAACACCTAAAACTATTAAATTCGCTTTTCTGCTTTTCTCTGCTTTTTAAATATGCATTTCAATGAAACACATAATTTTTTCAAATGCTGCAAAAAAACCTCTAAAAACTCAATTTTAAGAAATACAAAAAATTTCAAAGGTTTGAAAATTTTGAAAAATATTTGAAGATTTAAGAGTCATTACTTTGTAATGTGAAAAATATTTGGCATATATAATATTAGAAGAATTAATTTTTTATTAAAAACAGGTTTTCAACAACTAATGAGAAATATTGTATATAAAACAAAATCACTTGAAATTTTCATTAAAAAACGTCAATTTAAGACCACCTAAAAACTATTAAATCTAAAATTCGCATCTTCTGCCTTTATGATATATAGTATTTTCAATGAAAACACATTATTTTTTCAAAAATACTGAAATACCGTTAAAACTTCAATTTTACGAATGAAGAAATAATTCAAGTGTTGAAAATTATAGGAAAAATCGTACTTTTTAAGAGTTCTAAATTTGCAATGTGAAAATTTAAAAAAGAGCGTAATTTTAAGAATGTTAAAAATTTTATTAAAAAACAGGTTTCACAACTAATGAAATATATTGTTAATAATAAAAAAAATATTGAAATTCATTAAAAAAACGTCAATTTAAGACACCTTAAAACTATTAATAAATTCACTTTTTCTGCTTTTTGAAATTGCATTCAAGAACACATTATTTTTTAAAGCTGAGTTTGTTCAGATAAAGTTTTGAATATTTAAGATTTACCAAATAATTATAAATGTTGAATTTAGTAAAAACAATTGTACTTTTAAGAGTTCTAAATTTTGCAATAGTGGAAAATATTAGACAAAAGCGTAGATTTTTGTCGGTATTTCTAAAATAGGCGTGAACTGTTTTTCACAACAAAACTAATGAAATATTTGGTATAATACAAAACAAATATTGAAATTTCATATAAAAAAAAAATAAATTTAAGACACCTTAAAACTATTAATAAAATTCGCTTTTCTTTAACATTTTTGAAATATGTATTTCAATGAAACACATTATTTTCAAATAGCTGAAAATACCGTAAAAAACTACAATTTTAAGATTTAACCAATAATAATTTCAAAATGATTGAAATTTTAGTTAAAAATCGTAACTTTTAAGAGTTATTACATTTTATAATGAGAAAATTTAAAAAGACATTATTATTAGAAGTTAAATAATTTTTATAAAACATTTTTTACAAACTAATGAAATATTTGGGTATATAAAAAATAATATATGGAAATTTCATTAAAAACGTCAATTTAAGACACCTAAAATATAAATAAATAATCACTCTTTTCTGCTTTTTGAAAATTGCATTTCAATGAAAACACAATTTTTTTTAAATGCTGAAAAATACCGTTGAAAACTGAATAGAAAAGAGTTAACAAATAATTTTACAAATGTTGAATTTAAGGAAAAATCATACTTAGAACATTCCAAAGAAGTAATGTGAAAAATTAGGAAAAAGCGTAATTAGAAGTATAAAATTATTATTTAATATAAACAGGGTTTATCAAAACTAATGAAATATTTGGTATGTAAAAAACAAATATTAAAATTTCATTAAAAAACCTCAAATTAAAAATATACTAAAACATATTAAATAAATTCACTTTTCAATGCTTTTATATGGAATTAATTGCATTTCATCGAAAAACACAATTATTTTATTCAAAATGCTGAAATACAACAGTTAAAAAACTTAACAATTTTAAGAATTATAACAAATAAATTTTAAATGTTGAAAATTTAGGAAAAATCTACTTTTAAGAGATTCTAAATTTGTAAATGTTAAAATTTTAAGAAAAAGCGTAATATTAGAAGTTAAATTTTATTATTTAAAACAGGGGTTTTCACAACTAATGAAATATTTTGAATTATATTAAAAAACAAAATATTGAAATTTCATTAAAAAACGTCAATTTAAGACCACCTAAAAACTCATATAAATTCGCTTTTTTTTGCCTTTTTGATAATTGTTTTCAAATGAAAACACATTATTATTTACAAAATGCTGAAAATACCGTTTAAAACTCAATTTAAGATTTACCAATAAATTTCAAATGTTTGAAATTATAGGAAAAACATTGATACTTTTAAGAGTTCTAAATTTGCAATGGTAAAATTTAAAAGAAAAAAATTCTAGAAAGTTAAAATTTTTATTAAAACAGTTTCACAACTATGAAAATATTTCGGAATATAAAAAACAAACTACTTTAAAAATTTTCATTTAAAAAACGTCAATTCTGATGGACACTTGACACTTTTTCATCAATAACTTTTCTGCTTTTTGAAATTGCATTTCAATGAAAAAAATTATTTTTTCAAATGCTGAAAATACCGTAAAAAACTCAATTTTAAGAATTACCAAATAATTTCAAATGTTGAAATTTAGGAAAAATCGTACTTTTAAGAGTTCTAAATTTGTAATGTGAAAATTTAAGAAAAAGCGTAATTTTAGAAGCTAAATTTTTTTATTAAAACAGGTTTTCACAACTAATGAAATATTTGGTATATAAAAACAAATATTGAAATTTCATTAAAAAACGTCAATTATAAGGAGACCTAAAACTATTAATAAAATATCGCTTTTCTGCTTTTTGAAATTGTATATTCAATGAAACACATTATTTTTCAAATGCATGAAAATACCGTAAAAAAACTTTCAATTTTAAGATTTACCAATAATTTCAAATGATTGAAATATTATTTAAAAATAAACGTACTTTTAAAGTTCTAAATTTGTAATGTGAAAAATTTAAGAAAAAGCGAAAGTTTGAACTTAGTAATTTTCTTTATATAAAACAGGTTTTCACAACTAAAAAAAAAATATGGATAAAAAAAAAAAAAAAAATTAAATTTTCATTAAAAAACGTCAAACGTCAAAACACATAAAACTATTAATAAATTCGCTTTTCTGCTTTTTGAAATTGCATTTCAATGAAACACATTATTTTTTCAAATGCTGAAAATACCGTTAAAAACTCAATTTTAAGATTTACCAAATAATTTCAAATGTTGAAATTAGGAAAAATCGTACTTTTATGAGTTTAACATTCCTGCGACGGTACGTACTGTCGTCTAAGTCAAAAAAGCTAAAACTGCTCTACTTAAAAAAGGATTTTCACAACTAATGAAATATTTGGTATCTAAAAACAAATATTGAAATTTTCAAATTAAAATAAATCAATGAAGAAAATAAAAACAATATTAATAAAATTCACTTTTTCCGCCCCTTTTTGAAATTGCATTTTCAATGAAACACATTATATAATTTTTATTAAATGACTTGAAAATACCGTAAAACTCAAATTTAAGATTTACCAAATAAATTTCAAATGTGAAATTTCAAAAAATCGAAGGCCTATCTTTGACAGTTGTAACTTTCAACCACTGAAAGATTTAAGAAAAGACTAATTTTAGAAGCTAATTTTTTTTATTAAAACATGTTTTCACAACTAATGAAATATTTGGTATATAAAAACAAATATTGAAATTTCATTTAAAAACGTCAATTTAAGACACCTAAAACTATTAATAAATTCGCTTTTCTGCTTTTTGAAATTGCAATTTTCAATGAAAACACAATTATTTGTTCAAATGCTGAAAATCCCGTAAAACTCAATATTTAAAGATTTGCCGAAAATAAATTTACAAATTTTGAAATTTAGAAAAATTGTACTATTTTTAAAGTTCTTAAATTGTAATTTGAAAAATTTAAAAGAAAAAAAGTACTTTTAGAACTTAAAATTTTCATTCTTTAAACAATTTTTTAAACAAAAAATCAAATATTTGGGATATAAAAACAAAATATTTTGAAATATTCATTTAAAAAAACGTCAATTTAAGACACCTAAAACTATTAATAAATTCACTTTTCTGCTTTTTGAAATTGCATTTCAATGAAACACATTATTTTTTCAAATGCTGAAAATACCGTTAAAAACTCAATTTTAAGATTTACCAAATAATTTCAAATGTTGAAATTTAGGAAAAATGTGAAAATTTAAGAAAAAGCGTAATTTTAGAAGTGAAAATTTAAGAAAAAGCGTAATTTTAGAAGTTAAAATTTTTTATTAAAACAGGTTTTCACAACTAATGAAATATTTGGTATATAAAAACAAATATTAAAATTTCATTAAAAAACGTCAATTTAAGACACCTAAAACTATTAATAAATTCACTTTTTACGCTTTTTTGAAAATTGCTTTTCAATGAAAACCATAATTTTTTAATGCTGCAAATACCCTAACAAAACTTAATTTCTCTAAGATATTATTAAAAAATTAATTCAAAAGTTGAAATATTAGGAAAAAATCGTTACTTTTAAGAGTTCTAAATTTGTAATTGTGAAAATTTAAGAAAATAGGTTTTCACAATTTAGAAGGTTAAAAAATTTTTTATTTAAAACAGGTTTTCACAAAACAAAAGAAAATATATTGGTATATAAAAACAATATTAAATTTATGTAAAAAAGCGTTCAATTAAACACACTAAAACATATTTAGACAGGAGCTCTTAAGCCCTGCAATCTAGCATTTTCCAATGAAATAGCCACATTATATTTTTTTAAATGCTGAAAAAATACCGTTAAAAAAAACTCAATTTTAAGATTTACCAAATATTCAAAAGGTTGAAATTAGGAAAAAATTCGAAATACTTACTTAAAGAGTTAAACATAACATTTGTAAATGTGAAAAATTATCAGGAAAAAGCGTAAATGATTCTAGAAGTTAAATTTTATTTATAAAACAGGTTTTCACAACTAATGCAATATTTTGGTATATAAAAAACAAATATTAAAAATATTCATTTAAAAACTGTCAATTAAGACACCTAAAAAAATATTAATAAATTACTTTACTTATGCATTTTTGGAAATTGCATTATCAATAAACACATATATTTTCTTCAAATGCTGAAATTACCGATTTAAAAACTCTTTTAAGATTTACCAAATAATTTTAAATGTTGAATTTTTAGGAAAAACCGTACTTTTAAAGAGTTCTAAATTTGTGATGTGAAAATTTAAGAAAAAGCGATATAATTTTAGAAAAGTTAAATTTTTTTATAAAACAGGTTATCACAAGTAATGAAATATTTGGATAATATTAAAAACAAATAATGAAATTTCAATTAAAAACGTCATCAATTTAAGAGACCTAAAACTATTAATAAATTCAACTTTCTTCATTTTTGAAATTGCATTTCAATGAAACACATTATTTTTTCAAATGCTGAAAATACCGTTAAAAACTCAATTTTAAGATTTACCAAATAATTTCAAATGTTGAAATTATATAGGGAAAAATCGTTACTTTTAAGAGTTCTAAATTTGTAATGTGAAAATTTAAGAAAAAGAGTAATTTTAGAAGTTAAAATTTTTTATTAAAACAGGTTTTCACAACTAAATGAATAATTTGAGTATCTAAAAACAAAAATATTGAAATTTCATCTAAAAACGACATCAATTGAAGACACCTAAAACTATTAATAAAATTCACTTTTTCTGCTTTTTGAAAATTGCATTTCAATTAAACACATATATATTTATTACATAATGCTTTGAAAATACCATTAAAAAACTCAATTTTAAGATTATAACCAAATAATTCAAATGTTGAATTTAGGAAAAAACGTACTTTTAAAGAGATTCTAAATTTAGCAATGTGAAAAATTTAAGGAAAAACGTAATTTTAGAAGCTAAATTTTTTTTATTAAAACAGGTTTTCACAACTAATGAAATATTTGGTATATAAAAACAAATATTGAAATTTCATTAAAAAACGTCAATTAGACACCTAAAACTATTAATAATCGCTTTCTGCTTTTTGAAATTGCATTACAATGAAACACATTATTTTTTAAATGCTAAAAATCCGTAAAAAACTCAATTTAGATTTACCAATAATTTCAAATGATTGAAAATTTAGGAAAAAATACGTACTTTTAAGGAGTTCTAAATTTGATAAATTGTGAAAATTTAAGAAAAAGCGTAATTTTAGAAGTTAAATATTTTTATTAAAACAGGTTTTCACAACTAATGAAATATTTGGTATATAAAAACAAATATTGAAATTTCATTAAAAAACGTCAATTTAAGACACCTTAAACTATTAATAAAGACACTTTTCTGTTTATAATCGCATATCCATGAAACACATTATTTTTTCAAATGCTTAGAAAATACAGTTAAAAACTCAATTTTAAGATTTACCAATAATTATCCAAATGTGAAATTTACGGGAAAAAAATCGTGCTTTATAGAGATCTAAATTTTGTAAACTGTGAAAACATTATAAGAAAAAAAAGACGTAATTTTAGAGTTAAAATTTTTTTAATATTAAAACAGGTTTCACAACTATTGAAATAATTTGGTAATATAAAAAGATCGATTAACTTGTATTAAAAAACGTCAATTTAAGACACCTAAAACTATTAATAAATTCACTTTTCTGCTTTTTAGGAATTCAACATTTAAATGAAACACATTAATTTTTTAAAATGCTGAAAATACCATAAAAAAACTCAATATTTAAAGATTTACCAAATTAACATTTCAAAAGTTGAAATTTAGGAAATATCATACTTTTAAGAGTTCTTAAATTTGTAGAATGTGAAAATTTAAAGAAAAAACGTAAACTTTTAGAAGTTAAAATTTTTTATTCAAAACAGGGGTTTACACAACTAATGATCAATTCAGTATATAAAAAACAAAATATTAAAAATTTCATATAAAAAAAAAATAATAAGACAACTAAAACTATTATAAAATTCATTTTCTGCTTTTTGAATTGAAGCAATTTCAAATTGAACACATGTTATTTTTTATTTACTTAAAATGCTAGAAATTTAGCTGTAAAAAACTCAAAATATTTAACATTTACACATAATTTCAAAGGATTTGAAATTTAGGAAAATTCGTACCTTTTAAGAAGTCTCTAAATTATGATTAAATGATTGAAAAATTTAGGAAAAACGCGTAAATTTATTAGAGTATAAATATTTTATAAAAAAACAGGTTTTCAACAAAACAATAAATGCAATGATAATAAGGTATAGTAAAACAAATAAGTTAAAAATTTCATAAAAAACGTTATTTAATAAGACACCTAAGAACTATTAAGAAAAATAACCTTTTAACTATTTTGAAATGGTATTTCAATGAAAACCATTATAATATCAAACCATAGAAAATAACCGATTAAAAAACTCAAGTAGAACATTTTAACCATAGAATTTAAAGGTTTGAAATTTAGGTAAAAATCGTACTTTTTTAAGAATCTTACGTTTGTCTGTAATGTGAAAATATAAGAAAAAAGCGTAATTTTAGAAGTTAAATTTTTTTTAGATTAAAACAGGTTTTCACAAGTAATGAAATATTTGGTATATAAAAACAAATATTGAAATTTCATTAAAAAACGTCAATTTAAGACACCTAAAACTATTAATAAATTCACTTTTCTGCTTTTTGAAATTGCATTTCAATGAAAATAGGAAAAATCGTACTTTTGGGAGTTCTAAATGCTGAAAATACCGTAAAAACTCAATTTAAGATTAACCAAAAAATATTCAAATGTTGAAATTTTAGGAAAAATCGTACTTTTATAAGAGTTTCATAAATTTGTGCATGTGAAAATTTAAGAAAAATAGTAATTTTAGAAGCTAAATTTTTATTTAAAAATGTTTCACCTAATGAAATTATTTTAGATACTGTGAAAAAGAAATTCTTTATTTATATTTAAAAAAAGTTCAATTTAAGACACCTAAAACTATATATTAATAAAATATACGCATTTTCTGCTTTTGAAATTGTATTTCAGATGATACACATTATTTTCAACATGCTGAAAAATCCGATAAAAAAACTCAATTTTAAAGATTTACCAAAATAATTTACAAATGTTGAAATAAATTTAAGGAAAAATCGTACTATTTAGGAGTTCTAAATTTGTAAATGTGAAAATTTAAAGAAAAAAGCGTAATTTTAGAAAAAGTTAAAAACATTTTTTAATTAAAAAAAGGTTTTCAAAACTAATGAAATATTATGGATATAAAAACAAATAGAAATTTCATTAAAAAAACGTTTCAATTTAAGACCTAAAAATATATTAATAAAATTCACTTTTCTGCTTTTTGAAAATAGCATTGCATTTCAATGAAACAACATTATTTTATTCAAATGCTAGAAAATACCGTTAAAAAACTCAATTTTGAGATTTACAAATAATTTCAAATGTTGAAATTTAAAGGAAAAAAATCGGTACCTTTAAGACGTTCTAATTTGTTAAATGTGAAAAATTATAAAGCAAAAAGGACGTAATTATTAGAAGATTTAAAATTTTTTATATAAAAACAGGTGTTCACACAACTATTAATTTATACTGAAAAGGTAATATAAAAAACAAATGTTCAGAAATATTCATTAAAAAAAACGTCAAATTTAAGGAGAACCTAAAAACTGTCTAATAAAAATCACAATATTTCTGCTTTTGAAATTGTCATTTCAATGAAACACATTAATTTTTTTAATGCTGAAAATACCATAAAAAACTCAATTTTAAGATTTACCAAATAATTTCAAATGTTGAAATTTAGGAAAAATCGTACTTTTAAGAGTTCTAAATTTGTAATGTGAAAATTTAAAGAAAAAACGTAATTTTTACATAGATTAAAACTTTTTTTATTAAAACAGGTTACACAACTAATAACATATTTGGTATATTAAAAACAAATATTTAAAATCTTCAATTAAAAAAACGTCAATTTGGGACACCTAAAACTATTAATAAAATTCACTTAATTCTGCTTTTTTGAAATATGCAGTTTCAATGAAAACGACAATTATTTTTTTTTTAAATGCTGAAAAATTTGGTAGATAAAAACTCAATTTTAAGATTTACCAAATAATTTCAAATGTTGAAATTTAGGAAAAATCGTACTTTTAAGAGTTCTAAATTTGTAATGTGAAAATTTAAGAAAAAGCGTAATTTTAGAAGTTAAAATTTTTTTATTAAAACAGGTTTTCACAACTAATGCAATATTTGGTATGTAAAAACAAATATTAAAATTTCATTAAAAAACGTCAATTTAAGACACCTAAAACTATTAATAAATTCACTTTTCTGCTTTTTGAAATTGCATTTCAATGAAACACATTATTTTTTCAAATGCTGAAAATACCGTTAAAAACTCAATTTTAAGATTTACCAAATAATTTCAAATGTTGAAATTTAGGAAAAATCGTACTTTATTTTACTTAAGAGTTCTAATTATGGCAATCTTAAAATGCATTTCCCAGGTTTATCAACTTTAAGAAGCTTAAATTTTTTTATTAAAAACTGTTTTTTCTTAAAAATAAAATTTATTGGTTATATAAAAAACCAAATAATTGAAAAATTTCATTTTAAAACGTCAATATTAAGACACCTAAAACATAATAAATTTCGCTTTTCTGCTTTTTGAAAATGTATTTCAATGAAACACATTATTTTTTCAAATGCTGGAAATACCTTAAAAAAAAACTCAATTTAAGATTTACCAAATAATTTCTAAATGTTGAAATTTAGGAAAAATCGTACTTTTAAGAGTTCTAAATTTGTAATGTGAATTTAAGAAAAAGCGTAATTTTAGAAGATTAAAATATTTTTATTTTAAAAACATGTTTTTTCACCAGCGTATGAAATTTGAAGGAAAATGAAAAAAATAAATATTGAAATTTCATTAAAAAAACGTCAATTTAAGACCTAAAACTATTAATAAATTCACTTTTCTGCTTTTTGAAATTGCATTTCAATGAAACACATTATTTTTTCAAATGCTGAAAATACCTTTAAAAACTCAATTTTAAGATTAACAAATAAATTTCAAATGGTTGAAATTTAGGAAAAATCGTACTTTTAAGAGTTCTAAATTTGTAATGTGAAAATTTAAGAAAAAGCGTAATTTTAGAAGTTAAAATTTTTTATTAAAACAGGTTTTCACAACTAATGAAATATTTGGTATATAAAAACAAATATTGAAATTTCATTAAAAACGTCAATTATAAGAACCACCTTCTAAAACTATTAATAAATTTCACTTTTCTGCTTTTGAAATTGCATTTCAATGGAAACACATTAATTTTTTAAAATGCTGAAAAAAAAATACGCATAAAAAACTCAATTTTAAGATTTACACAAATAATTTCAAAATGTTGAAATTTAGGGAAAAAATCGTAACTTTTAAGAGTTCATAAATTTGTAAATGTGAAAAAATTTAGAAAAAAGCATATATTTAGAAGTTAAAAATTTTTATTAAAACAGGTTTAACAACTAATAAAGAAATATTTGTAATATAAAAACAAATATTAAAAATTTCATTAAAAAGCAATTTAAAACACCTAAACTATTAATAAATTCAACTTTTCTGCCTTTTTGAAATTGCATTTCAATGAAAACATTAAATTTTATTTTTATAAAAATGCTGAAAATACCGTTAAAAACTCAATCTTTTAAGATTTACCAATAATTTCAAATGTTGAAATTAAAGGAAAAATCGTACTTTTAAGAGTATCTAAATTAATTGTAATGTGGAAAATTTAGGAAAAAGCAGTATTTTAGAAGTAAAAATTTTTTATTAAAACAGGTTTTTACAACTAACTAATGAAATATTTGGTATGTAAAAACAAATATTTAAAATCTTCATTAAAAAAACGTCAAATTTAAGACACCTAAAACATATTAATAAATTCACTTTTCTGCTTTTAATGAAATTGCATATTCAATGAAACACAATTTTTTTTCAAAATGCTTGAAAAATACCGTTAAAAACTCAATTTTAAAAAGTACCATGCAAATAATTTTTAAAATGTTGAAAATTTAGGAAAAATCGTACTTTTAAAGAGTTCTAAATTCTGTAATTTGTGAAAATTTAAAAGAAAAAGCGTTAATTTTAAGGAAGTTTAAAGTTTTTTTATTAAAACAGGTTTTACAACTAAATAAAATATTTTTGGTAATATAAAAAAAAAATATTGATATTTCACCAGCTTGCGTTTTTGAGAATCTTAATCTCTTCGTAAATTTCGCTCTTCTGCTTTTTTTGAAATTATATTTCAATGAAACACATTATTTTTTCAAATGCTGAAAAAATACCTTTAAAAAACTCAATTTTTAAGATTTACCAAAATAATTTCAAATGTTAGAAATTAGGAAAAATCGTACTTTTAGAGTTCTAATTTGCAATGTGAAAATTTAAGAAAGAGCGTAATTTAGAAGTTTAAAATTTTTTTTTTAAAAACAGGTTTTCAACAACTAAATGAAAATATTTTAGGTATATTAAAAACCGAAATATTGAAATTTCATTAAAAAACGTCAAATTTAAGACACCATAAAACTAATTAAATAAT
>JABUQX010078933.1:0-2500 GCA_015478945.1 Trachelipus rathkii
AAAAGAGATGTGTTTAAAAGAAAAGTATTGACTTACCCACATACCATCTCTCCTCACAGAAATCAATCACCTTCCTACTATTCTCATTTTTTCCCGACACCCCAAAGCCACCTGTTATACTATCCATTTTTTGATCACCTTTCCAACCATTTTGGTCACCCAACACAATCAATCTGAAGCTCCTACTCACCCCATCCAAAACATCAAAATATCACTCTCTTCAACATTACCCTAAGATGGACCATATGTTACAACCACACATACTATGACCTTTTCAAACTTAAATTTAGCCATTAGCATTCTAGTACTCACACAAATAAAATAGCTCTTTATCACAAGTCACTCATCAGAATTGCAACTCTTTCTCTCACCCATCTTATCTTTTCCACACCAGCAACATGCACATTTTCACTCCCCCCCCCTCCCAACAAAACCAACTTCATGTTTCACCGTTTCCACTTTCATCTTTATTTCAGTCATAGCGAGCAAATCAAATTTGCCCTTTCTAAATACATCCATTACCTCTCTCCTCTTATCCTCAATATTTATTCCACTGACATTCCATGCACCCACACGATTCATACATTTTCGCCGAAAGAATAGAAGGCCGCTTACTGCCGAACACCACGACCCTTCTCCCGAGCATGCATTAGCTATTCCCTGGCAAAAGAATAGATTGGTAGTGGGCAGCCAACCCAACAACCACCGTCCCTTTAATCGCCTTCTACGACACGCAGGACATACGATGTGGGCAATTCTTTCTCCCCCGCACACCACACACACAACACACACACAACACACACACACACACACACACACACACGACACACACATACACATATATATATATATATATATATATATATATATATATATTATATATATATATATATATATATATATATATATATATATATATATTGGTTAATTATGCTTAATAAAGGGTTAGAGGGATGCTAATCTCCTTATTTAATGGGTTACAAACTATTTAGACCGAAACGTAAGTGCGAGGAACACAAATAGATGTGTAAGGGCAAAAAAAAACGACCTCGTGTTTGTAGAACAAAAAAAGATATCGTCGTTTGGTTTCTTTTTAAATAATTTTACTAGTTTTCATTGTTTTTTATTTTTTAAGTCTAATTTTATTACCAATAGTCTTGAGGATAGTTTTTTCTCATAGTTGTACTGTATAAATAATTGGTTTTAAATGGTTATTAGTTAAGATATTTTTTTTTATTTGTTAATGTTGGGTATGGAAAAAATTTCACAAGCGTAAATTTTTCCAAATATTGACACCTTTCTTAAATCTTTAATTTGAATAATATTTTTAAAATATTTTAAGAACGTAGTAATACCAAGCTGCATGACGGTATCGTTAAACTAGTACATTATGATTATAAGATATAAAATTATTTCAAGGTTTATTAATGAGAAAATTAGTTATGTAAACAAAAAAAAACTATTAAATAGTAAAATAATATAATATTTGGCAAAAAAAAATAGATAAAAGCATGTTTTTACCAGGAAAATGGTGTTAAAACAACATTTTTCTTACACCTGAAAACACAAACACTTGTTAAAGAAGATCTAAATCGATTACTTGAACGGATACTAAACATTATTGTAAGGAGGAGAGAGACTCTTTGTAATCCAAATACAAAATGGATAAAATGCGATTCTCAATACAACGTATCATTAAAATTCGTGAATATTTCCAGCTGGTCACCAAAAACTTCTCAAATACCTCTCTTTGACTAACAGGTCCTGCCCACTCAGATCTGTTATGTTTAGCTCGTATATGACGCTCCTTCAAAAGGTCCTCAATCTAATGAACATGCTTAAGATTGAAAGGACCCTAGAGATGACTCTCTGAGCCAAACTACCAGTGAGATACCAAAGCATGGCAATGTTCCACTAATCTAACTGATCGTCTGTATATTCTAACAGCTGAGACCATATATATATATATGTATAATATTATAAAATATTCAATAAATTATATATATATTATTATATATATTAATATTATATTATATATATTAACATCACACCGTATAATAATTACTATATATAATATACTATATAATATATATATATGATAGATAGATACGATAGATGATAATAGATAGATATAGAAAGAGTAAGGTTTATGGTTGTGAGTGAGGACAGTCCTCGGTTTGAAATTATGTTAGATGGTGAGCAACTGGAATAAGTGATCTGAATTTAAATAGTTTAGTATATATATATATATATATATATAATATATATTATATTATATATATTATATAATATATATATATACTAATATATATATTATATATATATATATAGTATAGTTTATATATATATATATATATATATATATATATATTTATATATATATATAATATACTTTATATATTATATATATATATTAATATATATATATTACTTATATATATATATATAATATATAATTTATATAGTATAATATATATATATATAGTATTATATATATATT
>JABUQX010078933.1:7500-10000 GCA_015478945.1 Trachelipus rathkii
TCGCGCGATCCTGTTTTTCCCTTTAAATTTCTGAGAAAGGGAAGCGCTCGAGGTACCACAATCATTGCATTGACTAGCGAAATTTTGATTTACGTTCACTGCTCGAGAAGGCAAATTAAATAGAAATGCAAATTTATTTTTAATAGAAGCGTTAGAGGAAGAATAATTATCGACATCTTTATTGTCAAATCACAGTATACTGACAATCAAAATTTTATTTTATTATTTTTACGTTAAGCATGCGGCGCATGCTAGATTAGATTAGATTAGATTAGATTAGATTAGATTAGATTAGATTAGATTATTAGGGTGGTGGCTTCTATGCTGTCTAATGAGGTCCATGTCCCTGCAACTCGTATGAATCTTTTGTGACAATCCCTTGTCTACTAAAATTACTGGTTCAATCCGATTTTCCGCAGAAACTTCAGGATTGTTCCAGGAGATGAGGTTTTGATATCGTAAGGCTTCAGTGTGTCCTTCTGCCAACACCAATATCTTTGCCGGCTTAGAGCTTCGCAATTACATAGAATGTGTTCTGCCGTTTCTACTGCTTCAAGACAGTAGCGGCATGAATCACATTCAACTTTTCCCATTTTTTTTAAGGTGATATCTGACTGGTCCATTTCCGGTCAGAAGTGCTGCCAAAAGTCTAATGTCAGGTCTACCCAGAGCAAGCATTTCTTTTGCCTTTCTCGGAGAGGGATCAATCAGACTTTTGGCTTGTCTGAGACCAAGAATGCCTGTCCAATAAGTGTTTATGATCCATATTCCCATTGTGTTAGGAATTATTTTGTATTACCTTTAGAAAATTCACAGAGAGTTGGCGGACCTCAGAAGGTGGTCCTGGCTCCTTCCTTAGCCAGACTATCTGCCTCTCCATTGTCTGGTACACCTTGGTGCCCTGGCACCCACAACAGAATAACTCTGTTGTGTTGAGTCAGTTGCTGTAGAGTACATTGGCATTCCCAAACCAATTTGGAATCGCATACGCAGGAGCCTAAAGCTCCGATAGCTGCTTGGCTATCGGTCGCCACAGCGATTCCCGCTCCACGCATTCCCCTATTTAAATTTATTCGGGCATAATCCATTATGGCATAAACCTCTGCCTGAAAGATGGTGGAAAAAGCGCCCAGGGCCATGCTGCGCCTGCAGTTGGGTCCAACCAGACCCGCGCCAACCCCACTATCCATGACCGATCCATCAGTTCAGTGTACCACATGATGGTTTCTGAATCAAGTTTTCGGCCTCCACTTTCATTTCAGCGAATGCTATACAGATTTTTGTAGCGTTCTTTCCACAATCTCCTCGCATCCATTTCATCAGTTACAATAGAGATTATAGTGTCCATCTGTGACTCTGGTACATCTTCCAGTATACGAAGGTGTCCGAGTCCAGTTCTTCGTTTAAATTGGCCAAGGAGAGTCAGTCTGATCGCACATGGCATATGGCTTCCCCTTTAATATGCAAGTGCAAGGGAAGAGGCCTATCAGTACCTCCATGGCTGCAGTAGGGCAAGTATGCATTGCCCCTGTGATCGCTAGGCATGCAAGCCTTTGCAATCTTTGTAATTTATTTTGTGCAGTCCTTTGTTCCACCTTTGGCCACCAAACGAGTGAGGCATAGGTGATTATAGGTCTGACTACAGTTATGTATAACCAGTTGGTCATTTTTGGTTTCAGCCCCCATGTTTTGCCAAGCATTTTCCGGCATGTCCATAGGGCCATCATTCCTTTGTCCATGACTCTTTTAAGGTGTGGATTCCACGTAAGTTTTTGATCTAGGATTACTCCCAGATATTTGACTTCATTGGAGAGGTTTATAGTGATTCCACCAATCTTGGGAGTTACATAATTAAGCTTTCTTTTCTTGGTGAAAGGCACTATAACTGTTTTGCTTGGATTGATGTTCAGTTCTTTGTCTAAACACCAATTGTAAGCAAGGTTTAGGGTATGTTGCATGAGATCCATTAGAACCTGTGTGCTTGCCTCTAATGATAATTACAAGGTCGTCAGCGTATCCTTGCACCTCAAATCCTGATTCGCTAAGTTTGGTGAGGAGGTCATCAACCACCATGGTCCACAAAAGGGGTGATAGCACCCCTCCCTGGGGGCATCCCCTCACAGCCGCCACAGTGATTGTCTCCTCTCCCAGTCCAGCGGTAATACGTCTCGTCCCCAACATTATCTTTATCCAGGCAATCGTTGAGGGCTTAACGCCTTTGGCGGCAGCGGCTTCCTCCATTGTTGCATACAAGGTGTTGTCAAATGCGCCCTGTATATCCAGGAAAGCGCATACTGCCACTTCCTTGTGTTCTAGCTCTCCCTCCAGCTTGGATACCAAGCTGTTTAGGGCGCCAACTGTTGATTTACCAGATTGGTAAGCCCATTGATTAGGGTGAATTTCTTTTTCTATTGAAGTTTCTACCCTTATGTGGTAGTCAATCACCTTTTCCATTGTTTTTAATAGGAATGATGTTAAACTTATTGGTCGATTTGATCTG
>JABUQX010078934.1:5000-25000 GCA_015478945.1 Trachelipus rathkii
CGGCGGGTGAATCGGACCAAATTAGGCCCCGTGATTTTGCCACTAATACTTTTTGGATCAAAAATTACTTGTCAGTTTAAAAAGCCTAAAAAAAAAAAAACCATACTCGAGTGTATCCACTTTAAAAATAATTAAAACCTCCACAGTTTTTCATTTTATAAGCGAAGTTAAAGAAACACATTTTTCAAAAGTGAAATTTCTATTAAAGGGCATTTTGTACCCTAAAATTTATAACATTTTTTAAAAAATAAAAACTTTCTAGAATGTAAAAGATGATCTAAAATAAAACTTGTAAGTTACTACCACTACCGCGTGGCTATTAACATGAACAAAAAAAATTTTTTTTTTTTTTATTATTTTTGATTCTTCTATTTACGAGTCGGACTTGAATCACCCCTCCTTAAAGCAGGCGGGCGGCCGGTTACACCTGTCTCCGACGCTACTTTGAATCAGTTATTTTGAAATTTAATCCTTATAGGATTTTGTCGTAACTCAGAAATTTTTGGCACACACCAATAGCGGGTGTCAGATGTGTCAAACCAGGTAACCCTTAATTTACTATATAGTTATATACTATATAGAGTCTATATAATAATATTATATATATATATATATTTATATTATATATATTATATATATATATAATATTATATATATATAATATATAATATATATATATATATAAATATATATATATATATATATATATATATTATTAATTAGTTTGCACCGATACCAAATTTTAGTTACGTCCAATAACCATAACAAGTACTTCGGCATTTTTTTCAAACTGATTTGATTCGTACCAATAGTACCAACTGCGGGAATTTTAGCAGTTTAAATAATTACTATATATATATTATATACTATAATATATTATTATCTTATATATATATATATATATTATATTATTATATATATTTACTATATATAGATATATATATATATTGTTATATATATATATTTACAGGTAGTTCTACAAGAGAGCAGCGCGCGCATGATCGACACGCCAGCGAGTCGTAGTTATTGAATATCATCCTCAAAATCTTCAGACAGGGTGAGATCTTTCGAACACTTTAAAGTTACGCCGTTGGCAATGGCGTATAGAAGTGAGGGTAGCTCAATAAGTTAAATATCGCTAGATAAAGCACAAAAGATGGATAGAATTTCCACTAAATCGGTGGGCAGTGAAAGAAGGAAGCACCGCAGTTGAACTCAGCCTTGAGTCCATATTAAACAAAACTCACGCGCAAAATACAGCACCCCTTGTTCCCATGTTAAACTCGAGGGGCGTCGTAAGGTAGCGTGGTACGCTGAGTGATACAGTTCCGTCGATCACCTGCCGCTGCTGACTGGTTTGGTCGGGTATAGACTTATTGATAAGTATGAACCGAGTAGATAGCAGTGGCACCGCCCATCGGGCCGCAAAGAAAAGGGTTAATGAATTGGGAAAGTACCAGAACAGTTTATAGGCCTTTGACTCGATTCTATCCAAAAGCCGGGTGAAACCAGAGCCCCCAGATATGAGAGAAGTACTCCATACAAGGGCGGATGAGGCCCTGTGTATAAACTGCAGTAATTGAAAGAGGAAAAAAAGAATCTGTCTACAACAGAACTCCCAGTTTTATTTGAGACCGCCCTAGCAACCGTGTGATGTGAGGTCTCCAAGACAATTTTATTTTATGTTAGTTCCAAGGATTGTTAATATTGTCAACAAGAAAGACGAGAGAACCGTCAAAAGAGGTAGGAAAGTTAGTAGGTGCCTTAGAGAGAGAGCGATTTGTAAAAGTTGGGTTTTTAAAGAATTAAATTTCACAAGGTTGAGACGACCCCGACCGGAAATTCTATCAGTACTCCGTGCGAGATAGAATCTGAAAGATTTAGAATCGAAGGCCAATTCTAGAAAGTAAAAGGTGTAGTAATTGAAATGAGTTGAAGAATGAAGGGTGGAGTCGATTGGCATATGGAGTGGAAAGAGTAAGATGTGTAGGGTGAGAAATCATTACTGAAAAAGAGGAAAAAAGTAGGAGATAAGACAGAACCCTGAGGAACACCACTATTGACATAAAAAAAGAAGTCGCCCCATCAACAACAGCCTATATTGAGCGATTTGAAATAAAACTAGACATAGGTAAGCAAAGAGAGGGAGGAAACCCAAAGGAGGGAGCTTGGAGAGCAGTGACGCGCGCCATACCCGGTCAAATGCTTTGGATTTTTTCAAGCGCCACCACGCAAGTCTTCCAGTAGTTCCGAAGAGAGGAAAACCATAAATCAGTAAGATAGGAAAGTATATCAGTAGACCTCGAGAGCCGAAAGCCGTACTGGCCGATCGTGGTAGAAGTGAATGAGATTATCCAGGATTGATCTAAGAAATGAGTGTTGAGAAGGGTTTCCAAGATCTTAGATAGAATACAAGTGAGAGCCATAGGGCGATAGTTAGAAATAGGTTGGACATGTGCGTGCTTTTAACACCGAGGGAAAGTGTTAGTATTGAAACAGAGAATATAGTTGAACGAAGGGCAGGGTCAGCACGGAAGCACACTCGCTCAAAACTCGGGGAGGAACGCCATCCGGGCAGCCCGCCTTCCTAGCGTTTATAGATTTCAGGAGGAGGAAGAGGAATGCCAAAATTGTCCAGGGTTGAGTTAGAGGAAAATATTAGGCCGAAGAGAATGGCCTTTTTAGTTGGAGAATAGCAGCAGAAAAAACCATTTGATCGAATAAGAGGAGGAAGGCAGATTTACAAAGTTGTTAGAGATGTTTTTGGCCAAAGGCCAGAAAGATTTTGTGTGTAGGAGAATATATATAATATATATTATTATATATATATATAATATATATATATATATATATATATATATATATATATATATATTATATATATTTCTATATATAAAATTTATTTATATTTATATACATATATATATATATATATTATAATATATCGCGAGAAGTTTTTCGTCATTTTGCTACGCCGGTAGAAATGCTTACACAGTTTTAGCACGAATTTCGTGCAAAAATGTCCGCGATTTCTTACGAAATTTACTTTTGTTTACAAACAATTGGAATCAGCTTTGTGATGGAGCCCATAGATTTGGAATAAACAGAAATAAAAACATAACAATTGGTTTATATTACAAATAATTGATCTACTATTGCGATGGAGATTATCCATTTGGAAGAAATTATATTTAAAGCTGATTTTATTGAATGAAACATTCATCAATTCAAATGGGCCTACCACGTCGCCATATTGTTTGCTACATTTTTGCGTAAGCACCTCCTAAATTCGACTTTTTTACGATTATGCGCATAGTTTGACAAAAATAATGCAAACTCAAACATTCTTAAGTTCTAAAGCACAAATTGCCAAAAACGAAAACGACTTTACAATACAGCAGTTTTCGTTTTTGCATTTGTGCTTACGAAACGTAAGAAAGGCTCGTGTTTGCGTTCGTTTTTGTTAAGCTTAATACAAAATCGTAAGAAATGCCAAATTTAAGACGTGCTTACGCAAAAATGTAGATAAACAATATGACGGCGTGGTAGACCCGTTTGAATTGATGAATGTTTCATTCAATAAAATCAGCTTTAATTATAATTTCTTCCAAATAGATAAACTCCATCGCAATAGTAGATCAATTAAATTGTAATATAAACCAATTGTTATGTTTTTATGTCTGTTTATTGCAAATCGATGGGCTCTATCACAAAGCTGAT
This sequence comes from Trachelipus rathkii, assembly GCA_015478945.1. Taxonomy (NCBI): domain Eukaryota; kingdom Metazoa; phylum Arthropoda; class Malacostraca; order Isopoda; family Trachelipodidae; genus Trachelipus; species Trachelipus rathkii. Next base: position 8,721 of record JABUQX010078934.1, read on the forward strand.
TCCAATTGTTTGTAAACAAAAGTAAATTTCGTAAGAAATGGCGGACGTTTTTGCACGAAATTCATACTAAAACTGTGTAAGCATTTATCTTACCGAGCGACATAAGCAAACAAATGACAAAGCGAAACGGTCTAGGTCAGATAGATTAAGAACATTATCGGACAAATTGCGGATCATTTGCTTTTCAAGGAATTTTAAAAAATTTTTCAGCGGCTGGTGTTTCGAAAGGGAAAAGGCCACTCGATTGGATTTTTCATAAAAAAATTTTCTAAATTTTTTTGTTTTTTTAATTTTCCATTTACTCTTTATGCATTTTTTGAAATAACGTCATTAAATAATTTTTATAACAATATTAGGCGTTTTCCTTCAAATATTTTTTACCACGTATTTAAATACTAAATATTTGTTGATAATTTTATTAAACCTTATTGACTTTTTATCAAGAAAAATAAAAATTTGTTTTAAGTTTGGCGGCAACATTTCCCGCGAAAGTACAGTGAACACATACACAAGATGGTGCGAAAATTATAACATTGGATGGAAGTATATATATAAACTATATAATATATATATATATATATATATAATATATATAATATTAATATATATATATATATGATATAATATAATATATATATATATAATATATTATATATATATAATATATATTATAATATATATATATATATATATATATATATATATATTAGACGCAAAATGTTGACAGTAAAGGGGTATCGGCAAAAATTTTACCGATGCTGATTACCGATACTACTACTCACCAAATAATTTACCGATACTTGATACTTCAAAAATCGAACCGATACCACCGATTACCATGCGTATCGGTGCACACTGAAATATATATAATATTATATATATATATATATATATATATATATTATATATATATATAATAATATATATATAGTATATATATAGTATAATATATATATATATTATGTGATGGGACGATTAATCGGTCATCGGTCATTGGCAAAATCGGGCATATTTTTTTTTTTATGTCATTCGGACAAATTTTGCCGATTAATTTGAACAATATTAGAATTTTGAACTAATATTAAACTCATAATAATGATAATAATAATAATAATAATAATTTTATATATATTATATTATATGTTATATATATTATATATATATATATATATAATATATATATATATATATATAATATATATATATATATAATATATATATATATATATATTATAATATATATATAGTATATATATATATATATATATATATATATATATATATAATATAATATATATATATATATATATATATATATATATATATATATATATATATATATATATATATAATTATACACCCATTTTTCTTATGGTATTGTGTGACATTCCAGTGCCTAATGGTTCGCCTTCTTTATGTGTTCATATCCACACTCATCCTCCAGACAACATATCATATACACATACTTATATATCCACACCCCTCTTTCTAGACAACATCTTACAGACACTTGCTTCTCTCTTGAATCCATACGTTTAGGGAGAAAAAATTGCCCACATCGTATGTCCTGCGTGTCGTAGAAGGCGACTAAGGGACGGTGGTAGTTAGTTTGGCTGCCTACTACCACTTATCTTTTGCCAGGAATGCTAATGCATGCCTCGGAGAAGGTTATGATCGCAGTAATGTATGAAAATGTATGAATCGTATCTGTATATGAAATGTCAGAGGAATAAATGTTGAGTAGATGAGGAGAGAGGTGATGGATGTATTAGAAAGGCAAGGTTGATGCTCGCTTGACTGAAGCAAAGATGAATGGAAACGGTGAAAATGATTGGTGTGGTGTGAAATGTGTTTGTTGCTGTGGAAAGGAATGAGAGGGGATAGAGGATTGCAATCTGAGAGTGAGTTGTGGTAGAAGAAGCTATGGTAGATTTTGTGTGTGTGAGTACTAGAAGTCTAAAGGTTAAATTTAAGTTTGAAAAGGTCAAAATTTGTGTGGTTGCGACATATGATCCATCTGAGGGTAATGTGGAAAAGAGTACGATTTTCTGGATAAATCTGAATTGATGTTTTAGATGGGGGGAATCGGAGATTCAGTTCATTTGCCACATAACCTGCCCATTCAAGATTTTTTTTTACAGCTTGTCACCACTCACGGCATAGCCCTATTCAAGGAGGGGGTTGTAGTACTCTCAAAAGTTCACCCTCTAGCGCAATTTACGCATATGAGGCACAGACGCAGGCTTTTAAAGTGAGGAGATTAAATTCAGTAGAATACAAGATGGAAGAGAATTCCACAAAAAACAGAGGTGGTGGGAAAGAAGGAAGCACACAGCAAACTAGCCTGGAGTTTACCAATGTCAACACAATACTTGTTGCGCAGATACAGCACCTATTGTGCTACGAAAGCGTCGTAAAGGTGGTGGTTACGCGAGTGAAAGTTCCTCGAGAACTTGCCGCTGCGGTACCATAGGATAGAGATAAACACCAACATCGCCTCGCAAGATAGAGGGTCAAGTGAACTGGAAAGTTTGCAGAACAGTTTTATAAGCCTTTTTGCCTTTGACTCGACCATGTCCAAAAAGCCGGTTGAAACCAGAGCCTCCCCCCCCCAGATATGAGGAAGCAGGACTCCATACATGGGCGGATGAGACCTTTGTATAGCGGCGCAACTGAGAAAAGGAGGAAAGTCTCACTAGTCTAAACAGACTCCAGTTTCTTGAGGCCGCCCTGCAACATTGTGATGTGAGGTTCCAAGACATTTTTTTGTTCATTTAAAAAATAAACAAATAAAAAAAAAAAAAATGGCCAAGGATTTTATAATTGTCAGACAGGAGAGACGACAGGACCGTCGAAAGAGACAGGAAAGTTAGAAGCTATTTGGATAAGGAGATTTGTAAAAGTTGGGTTTTTAAAGAATTGAATTTCACAAGTTATTTCTATCATCAGCGAGAATAAATCGGAAAGATTAAGACGAGAGCAATCTCAGAAGTAAAAAGTGGGGTAGAATTAATATGAGTTAAAGAATGAAGGGTCGATTCCGGGATACGAGTGGATAGAGTTAGAGTGCAGTGAGAAGATCATTAATTGGAAAGTAGGAAATAAAGTTAGGAGATAAGACAGACCTGCAGGACACCACTATTGACAGAAAAGAAGAAGTCGCCCTACAACAACAACTGATATTGAGCGATTTGAAAGAAAGCTAGATATAAGTAAGCAAAGAGAAGAGGAAACCAAAGGAGGGGAGCTTGGAGAGCAGTGACGCGTGCCATACTCGTCAAATGCTTTGGCATATGTCAAGCGCCACCACCCAAGTCTCCCTGTAGTTCCTAAGAGCGAAAAACCGATAAGTCGGTTAGATAGGAATGTAATCACAGTAGACTCGTGCAACGATAGCGCTGGCCGATCGGAGTGATTTTGTTTCCAGTGATTCTAAGAAGTGCAGTATGAGAAGGTTTCAAAGATCTTTAGATAGAATAAGTGAGAGCTACAGGGCTATAGTTAGAAGGATCAGAGCGGGCTTCCTTTTTTCGGAATAGGTTGGACATGTGAGAGCTTCCAACACTGAGGAGGGAAAGTGCTAGTATTGAGACATAGAGAATATTAGCCTTAGCGAGGGCTGAAGAGATTAGCCTTTATCAGTTGGAGAATTAGCAAACAGAATTGATCAATCGAATAAGAGGAGGAAAGCAGAATTTACAGAAGTTGCTAGAGATGAAAGACTTTTGTCAGTAGGAGAACCAAGGAGGTTAGCCCACTTTCCTTTGATGGGAAAGCCAGCTTTGCTGTCGAAGGTATCCACTGCAGCGATTTCTAGCTTGATGAAAAAATTGCGAGAGTGATTAGGAGAATGAATTTTTCCACACCGATACGCACTGTCTCTAGCCTTGAATGGCCAGAGAATAAAGCACGATCGAACCATGGGATTATGAGAAAGAAAAGATTAGTTTTAGAAGGAATGAATGAAGAAAGAAAAAATTTAGCTGAAGAAGGAATGAAACTGCTAGTTCCATCAACGATTACAGCTCCCTCTTATCTTTTAAAATCTTTATACATCCATCAATATTCCTTATTGAGGTAGCCAATTTGCTATCATCTGCAAACTTGGAAACCTACATTTAAGTCCCTGGTCTAAATATTTTATACATGTATGAGGAACAGCCACTCGACCTAAGAAATCGTTACGGACCACAAACATGTCTCCTCATTCCATTAATAAATACTTTTCATTTTCATATTAAATAATATTATTATTAGTTATTATTTATTATTTTTATTCATTTTGTCATTATTTAATTCAGACTTAAGGAACAAAAATTTTTGATCGGCTTAAAATAATTCGGAAGAGGTTGAACCCCTGACCCTCCTGTATACAGCCTATATATATATATATAATATATATATATATATATATTAGATATATATATTATAATATTATATATATATATATATATATATATATATATATTATATTAATTAAAGTTATTTATAAACGCAATTTTTATATATATATATTTAGACTGTGTTTAAATTTATTTATCTCCTAAATATATATATATATATAATATATATATTATATATAAAATATATATATATATATATATATATATATATATATATATATATATATATATATATATATATATATATATATAGGGTGTATTGTTAATATTGCGAAAAAATTCAGTATGATATTCCATGCATAAATATAAGATAATGTGTCAATAAACATTTCACCGAAAACGCCTCGTTTCCAAAACAAGGTGATGAAACTTATGGGACATATCTGATATATTTCATTGCCCGTCCCGTGCCACATCTCAACCTTATAATAAGCACAAATACACCGTAGGAAAGGTTACGAACCTGTTATTTACTAGTTCCGTATCTCGCTTCATTTATACATATACTAGTCCGTGTCGCGTCAAGTTCTGTGTTCAAGTGTTGCTCATATTTTCAAAATGAATTACACAAATTCATTAACAGCCATGCGTCTCTATGAAGAAATGTACCCTAATCGTGTCATCCCGCATCATACTATGTTTGCACGTCTCCATAACGTTTTAGGAAGCAGGAATTTTTAAAAAACTTACCAATGGAAACGGGAGACCTCGCACAGTATCAACTTCAGATGCCGAAGAACAGGTTCTCCAAGAACTTGAGGACAGCCCTACAACAAGTACCAGAAAGATTGCTGCAACACTACATGTAAGTTATTCAACAGTTTTCAGGGTATTGAAAAATCAACTTCTGTACCCTTATCACATCCAACGAGTGCAGGAACTTGTACCAACAGATTTTCCTGCAAAAGTAGCTTTGTGTCGATGGATGCAACAGAAAATTGCAGACAATCCTCACCATTTAGCAGAAATATTGTTCACCGATGAGGCAAATTTTTCCAGAGACGCCATATCGAACTTCCACAACAATCACATATGGGCTGATGAGAACCCACATGCAATAGTTGAAAGCCGCCATCAACACCAGTTTTCATTGAATGTATGGGTCGGAATTGTTGGCGACCATTGATAGTCCATTCTTTTTACCAGCGAGGCTTACTGGAGCTTTATCGCCAATTTCTTGAACATGACTTGCCTACACTACTGGAAGACCATTACAATTAAGATCGAAAACGTATTTCATGCACGACGGCGCTCCAGCTCATTTCAAATTTAGTTGCTCAGTAACTATGTTGAACACTGTATATTCCAGCCTTTGATAGATCGAGGAGTACAGAACCTTGCGCCTCGCAGTCTCTCAGGACCTGAAATGCATTGGATTTCTTCTTGTGGGGTCACCTGAAACATTTGGTTTATACAGCAACAGTTGAAAGTCCCGAAGAATTAAGGGCTCGCATAATCGCATCTTGTGACACAATTCGGCACCACACACGGTATATTTGAACGTGTCCGCCAATCAATGCGTTGCAGAAAGAGGCTTGTATTGCCGCTGGGGGTGCTCATTTTCAACATTTGTTATAACCTTAGTGCACCATTGCTTCGTTCATGGCTTTTTGACTTTTTGATTTTTTGACCAAAAAGCCGGCTTTTTGCCAAACCTGCTCTACACATTCTTAAAAAAAAAATTTTTTTTTTTTTTTTTTTTTTTTTTTGAGGGGATCAACACATTCACGAACATTCCACAATCAATTCCACAATTCCCACATACAGGCTTTCTCACTCTTCCACCTTGCTGAAAATCACACACCCAATGGTCCATACCTCTGTATCTCCTGCACCCAGCCCTTTGCTGATCTGTTCAGCTCATGGCCATATGGCCCACTTGCCCACAATTGAAACAAGCTTCATTCGCCCATCTGCATTCTGATATCATGTCTCCCATCTTACTACACCTGAAACACTTCAAATTCCCTATTATCTAAGATCTCTCTGTTTCCGATTACATTTCCTCTCTCATTCCCTTGGTTATACCCCCTCTAATATCCGCTTGTGCAATTACATTAACCCCCCATTGGTCTATTTACATACACATCCCTCGCATTCACCTGTATTAATTCCACCTCCATAAAAATCCTCTAGGAACCTCACCATTGTCTCAGGGGTTTGCTCTCAGGGCATCCCTATATGACATACTGAGGCGGAGGTGAAGCCCTTTCATTCCACTATATACATCACATCTTTCTTTCTCTCTCTCTCTCTCTCTCTCTCTCTCTCTCTCTCTCTCTCTCTCTCTCTCTCTCTCTCTCTCTCTCTCTCTCTCTCTCTCTCTCTCTCTCTCTCTCTCTCTCTCTCTCTCTCTCCTTGCATTTTAAATTCAGCCACTGTGGTTGGAATAGTTTCTGAAACTTCTGTAATAACCTCTTATTCTCAGTGACATCCTCATTCCCAAATTTCATTCGCGCTATCGTTTCCAAATAATGAGGATACATATCTAATCTTTCACTCTTTCCCATCCTAGCTTTATCAAAATCATGCACTTTTCGATACTTTACTCCCCCTTTTACTCTCTCTGCTTGTTCCAATATTCTCTTTTATCACTTCATACCTTGGCTCACCCATACTAGCAATCGCCTTATAAAAATCAAGCATTCATCCTTCGAAAGACTCCCCCCTAACTTTCACCCAAAATACTTTATTTTCATTGAATTTCTCCTTACAATATCTTTCATACTCTTAGAAAAATTCACCCACATCCTTAGTCCCATAGACATTTTACTTGTTGATTCTAGGAATGTCCCTAATAAGGACACTCCTAGCAATTTGGAAGTCGGAGGAACTGGATGAGTCCTCCGACCTGATAAAGTCATCATCATTCACACCCACTTCCACTTCCTCTTTCATACTGCTATATAAAGAGTCTATACTCTTACCCTTAGCTAGCACTCTTCTTTCATGCCTTCTATTCTTTGACGTCTTCTTCTTATCCTTTCTCTCCTTGTCTTCTTTCACTCTCTTCTCATCCTTCTTCTCTTTCAGTTTCATTCCCTCTTCATTCATAGCCTCCTCATCCAAATCCCCCGGTCCACCATTTTCTTTATTTTCTATCCTAGCTACTACCCTAGTACCCTGCAAATCTCTGATTTAATAACTCATCCACAAGAGAGGCCATTGACTCATCAACTTTGGAAGTTATTTTCTCTTCCATTCGTCTTTCCATCTCTCATTCCTTCTGACAATACTCTCACTCTATCAATTAAATCTTCATTCTCTTTTTCCTTCTTTCGAAATGCTTCCTTCCATCTTTCAACCTCTAACTTCATTTCCTCTACTGTACTCATCCTTACTGTCTATTTGTCCCCTTTGTCCTCCGTCCTATTGGGCGCCAGAAATATGTGGTGGGTTCGTCACCAAATTTTCTTTGTTGCGAGCTACTTAACAGAATAATAACATAGGAAAAAAACAAAATAACCAAACAGTAATTTATTTAAAAATCAATTTAGGCCTATTAAAAAAAACACACAATAAGCATATACTGATACCACTATGGTCAGATACCGATACAATCCGCCGATACCGATACCGTCCGATACCGATACCTTAAATGAAAAATCCTTAAACCTAAAATGAGCCTTAATTCTAAAATAAAATAATCAAATAACTTAATCCTAAAAATGCAATAATCAAATAACTTAATCCTAAAATGCAAAAATCAAATAACTTATATTACAATGTCAAAATTAAATAAATACCAAATTTTCAAATTTGTTTTTAGTGTTTATTTCTTTTAAAGTATTTCTCTATTTATAATTTTCTAATAATTTCTTTTCAGTATTTAGTCCTTTAATTTTCTTTTTATAGTCTTTTCTGTACTTATAATTATCTAATAGTTTCCTTTCTCTTTCGCTGTTTTTTTTTTCTTCAGTTTATTTCTTTATTTCTTTTTTCTTTTTCTAATAGTTTCTTTTCTATTTATCTTGTCTCTTTTCACTGTTTTTCAGTTTATTTCTCTTTATTTCTTTTCAAACTTAGATTGACTTTTTATCAACTTTCTCCTATTTGTGTCATTCCAATTAGGTCTTTATTCTTTATACTCTTTAATCTTTATTTACAATAGTCACAGTTTTCTCATTGCAGAACTCAGCCGTCTTCTATAATAATATTTCTTCAATGGGCAAAAAGCAGGAGAAAAAAAAACGAGACAGAGAAAAAAAAAAAAAAAATCCTAACCATTATGAAAAATAAACAAAAATAAATATTAATTAATAATAATAACATAGAAACATCATTCAAGGTTTAAGTTACTTTAATGTTACAGATATTACATCTCATTCCTTAATTCATCAAATTAAATAATGCATAAATTCATAAAGCAAATAATGCAATCGAAGTCTTAAATTAAATAATGCAATCAAATTCATAAAGCAAATAATGCAATTGAAGTCCTAAATTAAATAATGCAATCAAATTCATAAAGCAAATACCTTTAACAAATTAAAATTATCTAAACCATCAAATTAAATAAAAATTAAAACAATAATGCAAATAAATAAATAAATAGCCCTTACCTGGATAATCATAGTTTTTTTTTCTCTATAAATCCTGGACACTCTCCAATCCCTGAATATCCGCCAACCCAAAAGCCAGTCAACTGAAAAAATAACCACACCTCAAAGATATTTGCTTCCATAGCATAAATAAAATAACCATAATGAAAATAACAATAATGAAAATAACAATAATAATAGCATAATAATAATAATAGCATAATAATAATAAGCAAAAATATAATAATAATAATAATAATAATAATAATAATAATAATAATAATAATAATAATAATAAGCAAATCCAAACCAATAATAAGCAAAAAAAAACATAAGCAAATCCATTGATAACAACAATAATGAAAATAATAATATTTCCTATCTCACTCTGGACAAATGACTAAGTTTGTTCCTTCTCTCATCCTTGTGACATCAAGAACCCAAACCCTTGAAACGAATGATGAACCAAAACTAAAAAATATAGAAAAAATGAACCTATAAAAATTAACTGCATTCATTCACTTCACACATATTATTCCATCATAATAATAAATACTACTAAGGAACATTAATAAAGAAATAAAAAGTAGAATAAATAATAACATTAATATAAAAAAATAATATATATTACCTTTCTATCATCAATCTTTACGCTCATGTGCACCACCACAGTCATCCAAAAAATAGTTCAAAAATTATTTTGGGTAAATCCTAAGAACAAAAAACAAAAAACAAGTCAACAAGTCAAAAAAAAAAAAAAAAAAAAAAAAAAAAACATCCAACACACTCCTTGCATCCTAATGGGAAATTTGGAGCTCTGCCCTGCAAGAGAAATAGACAGAATCTTATCAATTGAGCTTGCCACCCCCCAACTCTGATTCACACACCATACACTCCCTGATCACTCATCTTGCAATCCCTCATTCCTCAGCTATACAAACATAGAAAATGTAATATAATATAATCGTCCTATTGCCTTAACTTGTATACTATCTAAAATCTTTGAAACTCTCCTTAACTCTCATTTCCTCGATCATATAGAATCTCATTCCCTTCTTTCAGATCGTCAGATGGCTTTCGCGATCGAGATCAACTGTGATATCCTTTCCGATCTCACGTGATCTATGTGTCTTCTTGCCTCCTAAGGATCATGGTTGTATCTTGGGTGGTAGTAGCGCTTGACATATTAAAGCTTTTGCAGGTATGGCAGATGCGTCGCTTACTCTCTAAGCTACCTTTCCTTTGGATTTCCTCCTTCGCTTGTGCTTACTCTTGTCTAGTTTTCTTTCAGATCGTCCATTTCAGGTTCTTGTTGATGGAGCAACCTCTTCCTCCGTTTCTTATTAATTGCTCGGTGTTTCCTCAAGGTTCTTTTTATCTCCAACTGTATTCCTTCTTTTCATCAACGATCCTTCTTAGCTGCAGCTTCTAACCTGTTCACTCTTGATGCCGATGGACTCAACTCTCCATTCTCCACTCATTTCAATTGTGCTCCCTCGTTTATATCTAGGTTGCCTCTCGTCTACAGCTTTCGGATTCAATTCTTGCCGATTTCGGAATTTCTCAGTGGGGTAAACGTAATCTTGTGAAGTTCAACTCTTTGGAAAACTCAACTTCTTCATATCTCCTCTCTGAAAATACCTCCCAACTTTCTATTCCCTTTGACGGCTCTAACGGTCTTACCCCGTAAACAACATAAACATTCTAGGCTAAACATAAAAGTGAATTGTCTTGGAGACCCCACATCACATCGGTTGCTAAAATGGCCTCAAAAAAGCTGGGAATTCTGTTTAGATTGCTTGAATTTTTTCTTCTGCTCAGATGCTCCAATTATATAAAGAAAGTATCCACCCTTGTATGGTATACTGTTCCCACATTTGCGTGTGGTTCCGGTTCCACCCTCCTTTTGGATTAGAGTTGAAGCTAAGCCTAAGAGGCTTATAAACTGTCCACATACTTTCTGACATCGCCTTGACCCTCTTTCTCCTTTTTGGCGTACGTGACGTCGGCGCCCTATCTCTTTTCGTATAGGTATTACAATACGGCAGGTGCTCGATGAATTGACCTCCTCGCATTCCGTCACCACTGCGGTCGCCCTCGTAATACAAGAGGTGCCTTGTTCTCTCCTGAAAATTGTGTGAATATTGGAGGACTCAGAGGATCACTCCGTGTCCGGTACCTCCTTCTTTCCGGCCACATCTGTTTGTGGAACCCTTGCCATTCTATTTTATTTTCCCCGCGTATATTTCAATCTTCCCTCTATTTAAATCCCGCGTCTGCGCCCACCTGAGGGAATTGCGTTAGGTAAGGGACAGGGTGGGTTTACTTTCCATTTATTTTAAAGTTTTTCTTTATGTAATTTTTTTTTTTTTTATTTATTTATTTTTTTTGCCCCCTCCGTTTGAAAAGGCATTGCCCGTGAGGTTGTATCATGTAAAAAAAAAAAAAACAAAAAAAAAAAAAACAATAATATAAATATAATAAGCAATAAAAGCAATATGATACAAATATAAAAAATACTCTTCACATACCTGTACATCCCTGAATTCAAAGTGGCCTGACTGACTATCTTCCATCAAGGACTTATTCTTTAAACATACCTACCTGCGGATCAGCGGTTCAGATTACGGCAATAGGGTTTCTTTCGGAGACTTTACTACATGATATGTAATGATTTTCCCTGGGGACAAGTCCTTGGCTTCACTTTCTTCATCACTCTCTTCTACCTTCTCTTGCTGGTAGTCATTTAGGGTGGTTGGTGTCACTGGGAATACTTCTTCAGGTTTGTCATTTGATAGTGGACTTTCATTATGTGTCACTTGCAGCGGTTGGAATGACTCTTGCGAATGGTATTCTTTTAGAAGATTTTCCTGAGACCCTCCAGGTTCATCTTCATCTGAGGTTACTGGGGAAACTGGCTCTTGCGCTCTTTCCATATCTCCCTCCAACATGGTCTTCCATGTCAGAGACTACTAGTTTCCCGACCGCTTAGTACAATCTTTTCCCAGATGATCTCCATGGCACAGTTGACAGGCCAATCGAGATACTGGGCGTTGAATCCTGCCCTTTGGGCAATCGTCTACCTAGTGGCCCACCTCTTTGCATCGCAAACTGGTTTTGTGTTTGATAGCAATCCTCGTGCACATGACCTCTCTTACTGTAATAAAGAGACAACAGCCTAGCCCAGCACTTGCTCATAGTATGACCCTTCTTTTTGCAATAATTGCAGGTTGGAGCCGGTGAACCATTGGGGTTCTTTTGTTGATATGTTGGTTCATTTCTCTGGCCATTCCTATATTCCTGCGATGGGATTCCCAGAGGCTGGCTTTGGATTGGTGTTTCTTAATTGGATATTACCGGAGCCCTTTCTCTGTTAGTTGCTGCAGTATTGGTGTTAATATTCAGTGAGCGCCCATCACAGGGCTGCAACTGTAGTTACATCCTCTGAAAACAACATAACCAATCGTCAATCCTGTGCATCTGGGGTACCATTTAATTAATGCTGAGGTCAATTTGGACATTTGAAGAGACTTTGTCAGGTCTACCACTTCAATTGACTTTTTCTTCTTTTATTCCCCCTATACATCTTGTCCACCACGACCATCAACTGTTCCCAAATAATCAATGTGCCTCATGTAATTTCCAGGTCCATCTAGATGTCCTCCACCCGAGTTTTCACAACCTCTGGCAAACTATTTAAGAATCTCTCAAACAATAGGCATATTTTTAATATTGTTACCGGGAAAGGCTCTTTGCTCCAGACCCAGTAATCGCAATGCAAAGAGGGGGGTGGCTTCTCCCTCTTGCATGGTGGCATTAGTGAATTTTGTGGTGTTAGTATTTACTTCCTTATCCAATTCCTCCCTATATCAATGTAAAAGTTGGGTTTTTACCAAGTCATATTCAGATGATGATGTAGCGACGATATACGCCTCCAGTGCAGTCCCTTGGAGGCGATTTGCTAACAAGGGAACTCTTCTTTCCATCGATCCGAGATATTGCGCTTTACAATAGGCCTCATCTTTCAAAGAATTGAACCAATGTTTCCCCTGTGTCAACTCAATATTTCCCTGGGGGAAGAATCACTTTCTTGGGTTTTCTATTGATGGTCAAGGCCTTGAGTATGGTTTACATATTCTCCATTAATTGGTTATTCTGTCGCATCACATTCTGTTTGGTTTTAGACTGCTGCAGTAGCACCTGCAGAATCTGTAGTTAATGTCATTGGATTCAGAATCGTAATTAGATTTTCATTTGCAGGATCGGAATATGAAATATTGGATTGTGAATGTGCTCATTCTGGGGATTCTCCTTTATATTTGAATGCTTCTCCTCCTCCAACAATGCATTCATGCCATCTGGCATTCTGGCACTGAGGAACAAACCACAACACAACACACACACCACACCAGCAACTCAAGTAAAAGAAAAGAATGTGCAAACCCTGATAACACAAAAAATAGTGTCAGAACATTCAGCAGCAGAACAAGCCAACCTCAAGGGACAGCATTGAAACCGGACAGTTATTAATTATAGAAACGTTAGAACATCCACAGAGTAAGTGTATGAGCAACTTCAGAAAATAAAATGTTTTTACAAAACACACACCACACACACACACACACACACATATATATATATATATATATATATATATATATATATATATATATATATTATATAATATTATATATATATACTAGTTATACTATATCATACCTATACTTAGACTGAAGTTTTACGAACGAAATGAATTTTCGATTTAACATTCGGTCAGGTTTCAACAATTTGCTCCACTGTGATGAAAACAAGACGACATTAGCCAAAAGTTTTTAAGGCAAATCAAATTGCCCGACCAATCACTACCAGTGAACACAATGGCCCTAAAAGGTTACGGAAAATTACTTATTCTTTCCGTCCAAAATCACACGTGTTCCACCCCCCGTTAATACCGTACCTAATTTAAGAAATTTAGTGCCTCCCAGCCATCAATCATTTGAAAGATATAATTTTATTTTAATTTCTTTAGAAATAAAATTATTTAAACACTTTTTCCTTCTAAAAAAAAGTTTGCGGAGAAAACTTCAATTTGGTAGCTGAGTCCTGAGTCTGGCATGCCATAAATATAATAAAGACACAATCATAGAAATACGTGTAATTCATAAAGACCCTTTTTGTAATATTTAAATTATTTGTAATTATTATAAAACATTGAACCTGAGCCTTGAGTGTAGTTGAGTTAAAACTTTTAGACATCTAATAAATACATTTTTCATATAGTTCTTTCTGTTTCAGCATTAATTTTCATCCAGCATAATTATACAATAATGAAAATGTATAAGAAAACTGTTAATTGTCAATAAAAGTGAAAATACCATCATTTTTTTATTTATTTTAAAGATAGTACACTTTTAATGCAATTTGCGCGAGCGGACAAAGAAGTGATCAATAATGACAGTGGTTTTGAAAGGATGGGCTTTCGATTCGTCGGGATAACAAACGGCGTCATTCTGTACCTCGATCCTGAAGAATGATTCTTATATTATGAGCTCCTCAAATCTTTTGAGACACTTAATATATTATATCATCTTTTATCAATTTTGACAACCGTCTTCAACGTATCAATTTAACAACTTATATTATAGCAATAAAAAAGGCCAAGCTCGTTCTGAGACAATAATAAATCATGATAATATTATGCTATATATTCTTCTTAGATATAATTTCGTTCGCAGCTTCGTGGCAAGATCTGAAATATTTTATATAATTACTAAACACTCGCTCTATGCATATTTGAAGTTTCTACATCAATCTAGTATGATAAACTGTATAAGTTTATGTTTATTACTACATTTTATATTTTCTCTCCTATAGTTATAAAGTAGTTTAATTTATTAATTTTTACAATAAAACTACAAAAACCATTTGGTTCAAATAACAAAGGCTGATTAAATATGGATAACCTAGAGCTTTTCCTGAGATATCTGATTATCTGAGGTATTTAAAATGTTCTTAATAATTTAAAATATTTAGCACCGGAGTCTATTATAACTAACTGCGATAGTCCGAAGCCCTTATTCCAAATAACATAAGATTTTAACAATAACAAGTGTTTCCCAAATTTGTTTATAAATCTATAATAGAAAAATAAAGTTGTTGCCTATTATCTGAATATTGTTCAAGGAATAGATGGCTTTGCCATTCACATCTGGCATTATGTGACATAGACCGCTAGCCAAAAGGTTGTGCTTCTAAAATAGCACGTACTACTCAAACTGAAACCAATCCGGTGGGGATACAATTTGAAGTTCTCATCATTACCACATAAACTAAAGAAGATGAAAACATAAATATGTTTTTGTATATGATATTGACAAGTGTAATGCATAATATATCACGAGGCTCCGCCTAAGCCATCCACTTAAATTGATCATCATGTGAAGAAGAAAAGAAGTTAAATCTATACGGAATTCTTCTGGTGATGTGTCTTGGGAGAAGGAGTTTCTAACATTTAATTTTTTGTGTATATCATAGAATAATAGGTCTATTAAAACTTTGGATATCGAACCAATAACGATTAATTCAGAAAATGTTCTTAAAATCACTACATACTGCAGAGTTGAGGACTCAAGTTGTTAATTCATTTTAAAGTCAAATACTGCTCTTCAAACACAACCCTCCATATGATATGATGCCTTACGAAGAGCCAATTAAATATCCTTCCAACGCTTTTTCAATAAGGTAAGTACCGTTTAACGTCGCCCTGTATTTAACAGTGTGGTGTCAAAAGCAAATGGCTTCAATTTTTTCACTCATATCCATCTTCAGAGCTTCACAATGCTCGGATTAGAGGGCAACCCCCTATTTTTACATGGCTAGACACCAATAATTGTTCTCGATCTCCACACTGATAAAATTGCCACCCTCAATGACAATTCACTTTGTAGCAGGTTTGGTATTACCTTGCATCCCATTGCAAAACAGCACTTCATGTTATAGTTCTAAAATTGGTCTTTAAGTTTATTAACTTTTTCTAGATTTTACTAGAGGATATACCACATTTATTTAATTCTATCTGATAATACTCATTATGCGAGCCCTTCTACTTAAATATAAGATTTTTTTCTACTTCATTAGTTTAGGGCTCTCCAGGAGCTGGCTTAATATTTTATGCCTCCCTGGGAGCTTAGTTGTCCGAAATATTGCACCTATCTAGTAACTTTGCTAGTTTTTCAGTAATTATTTCATTACTTCCTCGGCTACGCTTCTTTTCTTATTATCAGGACTTCTTGTTCCATCATCAACACTTGGTCATAGATTCCTGAAGGACTGGATC
>JABUQX010078934.1:27500-30377 GCA_015478945.1 Trachelipus rathkii
GTCACGAATCATACGTAGACATGGTTGTAAAGGGTCTAATCTACCATACTTGCGCATCTGATTGTATATACATCCATCTGAGAAATAACATGTAGCGGAGAGATGGATCTCGTCAATTAGTTCAGCCGGGTGAAACGAACGATTTATATGAGAGTTGTATTTGCCGAAGTTGTCCTAAGCTGTTGGCTTCGAGTTGCATGAAAAATGATTACTGGACCATGGCACAAGAGTAACATTTATCGTAACAGAGAAGCAGATGGTAACCTTGTGTATTTCAGTCATTAAAATAAGATGGGGGTAGCCTTGAGTATTGCAGTGAAGTTATGCAGGTGCACTACTACTCGCTAATGGGGACTCCAGCTATTACGATGCAGGGTGAGTGGCGACTGTTTTATTGGACACTATTATCCAAAGAGCATTTTAAAAGTGTTTGTATGTTTACCACAAACGGCAACAGGCTATGCTTCGGTTCCAGTAAGGGTACATCGGTACGAGACCCGTAGAGAGGAGAATATGGCAAACAAGACGTTGGAGAAGCTACATACAAAATACATGGATGGTAAATTGGCGTCGATCAAATGGTAACTATTTTGCTCCGGCATCAGCAGGACAGGTTTCATCACCAAAATCCCTGCTTCCTGTGCTATATTGGAACAGCCGGGCGGCAAAGGATCACTGGACCAAAAGAGAATGGCCAACGAGGAAACCTGACGCCAGGTGACAGGAACATCAATACGTGAACCAACTTGTACGAGATTCGAAAACATCATTTACCTCCCACTAAACAACATAAAAACTATGGTTTGAATGAAACAACTTTGTAGGCCCTGGATATTGATGTAAATGCCTTCCGCTAATATATGCTCAACGTTTCCTGGTCTGAGTGACGAGTAAAGAATAAAAAACTGGGATATTATTGATGGCCCACAATACGGAACACTCCCTCCGTGATGCCTAGCCTTTGCTAACAACAATGACTGTTTTAGAGGCAAGATCGTGGAATGCTTTTTTCAGATGTAGCACAGAATTTTCTGGGGGAACAGGAAAGCCGAGAAACCACTAACATTGTACAGGAACTGCTTGACTTTTCTTTCTCATGGATGTAGAATGAGTTAAAAGTTGGCACTACTTACATTCTCACCTAAAAAAAATTATTTTTTTTACGGAATAAACACTAGGCGATGTTAGTGATAAAGCAGGGGTGAACGCTTACATCAAAGATTAAAGTTCAATGAAGGAACGTTACCATTGTAGTGGGATATTCATAATGATGGCCGACTATTGTTGGAGCTTGATGAGGGATAGTTCACAATACGCTAAATGCCAGTAGAACGTCGTCTACGAAGAGAAAGATTTTACCACATCGTAAGGTAATGTTTACATTAACTAAACCTATTTCCTTCTATTACATTCAATGTTGTCCCATATTACTCTTTTTCATCAGTTGTATTATATGTTACATATATATAATATGTAATAAATATATAAATATCATATATATATATAGTATAAAATAAATATAACTAATAATATTAAATAATATATATAATATAAATACTTTAATATATATTATATATATAACACAAAACCAATCGAATATATATATATATAATATATATATCACCATATATAGAAAATATTATAATATATATTCATATATATCTATAATACAATATAACTATATCATATATAGTAGTAATATTATATAAATAATAAAAGTACTAATAATATATATATATATATATATATATACTAATATCTAATACTGGTACTATATAACTCTACTAATATATATAATATCTATATTATAATATATATATATAATATATATTTTATATAATATTATAATACATACAATACATATAATACCTATAATATAATATATATATAATATAATACTTATAATATTCTTCATCTACTATATATATAATTATATATATATCATATCAATATCTACCTATTACACAGCCTAACACTATATATATATATAAATATTATTATATATACATTATATTATATACCCTATAATACTATACGATATATCATCACTATATCCAATAATTGTGATAGACCCTCTTGAAAAGGGTAAAATCATAAAAAAAATTCAAAATCTGTAATTACACACCAAACTATCTCACAAATGCGATGCTGATATTCAAAAACGATTAACATTTGTTGGGAATTCAAGACCACATCAATAATCAACATTGCGAACCCGTCCCAAAAAATCCTCTCATGTTTACCAGTGCTTAAATACAAAGTAATTAAAACAAAAAGTAAAATAAACTATTCCTTAGTACTTCTACACATATAGCAAATACCATTCACATAATTAAAATAATTAAAATATGAAAATTGAAAAATTTCTTGGTTATTAAAGTATTAAACTAACACCATTTTTGAATAAAGCATAAGGTTAAAAAATGACAGAACATTAGCAGTTCTCAATTTTCCGGGGATACCCTATTTCTTGTGTGTGCTTCAATAAATATTATCTCCTGTTTTATAAAATATATATTTCTTAAATCACTTTCGACTGATGAGGTGGAGCTTGAAAAAAGAAATAAAGTCCCTTATTAGCTAGTTTTTTCAAATCTCATACAAAACTATTTACCAGTAGTGTATAATTATATACCACACCAATTATGAGGGAATAATCATTGTCTTCACTGGTCAAAATACAACGAAATATTCGTACAAACATTATTAATATAATTGTTTATTTCTTTGATGTTTAATTCCGTTGTATACATTTTACTTTTATTGTACATACAATTAAAATAATCACATCGTCAAGAAGAATGGGAACTTTCTTCATTTTTTCACTATCATCCATACGAACTTCTTTTCCTGTATGACGATGTTGATCGCACAAAA
>JABUQX010078935.1:0-5000 GCA_015478945.1 Trachelipus rathkii
TTTTGGCAAGATAAACCAAGAAAAGATTTGTCAGTAGGGGAACCAAGGAGGTTAGCGCACTTTCGTTTGATGAAAGCCCGCTTTGCTCGTCGAAGAGTATCCCGCAACGATTTCTAGCTGAATGAAAATTAGCAAGAGTGATAGGAGAACGAGAATTTTTCCACTCCCGATACGCACTGTCTCTAGCCAGAATGGCCAGAGAACAAGCACGATCGAACCATGGATTATGAGGAGAGAAAGATTTAGTCGAAGAAGGAATGAACCCGCTCATCCCATCAACGATTAAAGCTCCCACCTTATCGGCAGAAGTCGAAGCGTCACCAGAGACAAAGTAGTCATTCCAATTATAGTTAGCGTGCCAGAAAAAACGCGTAGGGCATGATGGAGCTGTTAAAGAGAAAGTATTAAAATTAAGAGATATAAGGTTGTGGTCAGATTTACCAATATGAGCGAAGGTAGTGTATTTATAGAGAGAAGGACTAGTGGTGAAACATAGTGTTGTTTTGTTTGTTGTTATTGTTGTTGTTGCTGTTGTTGTTGTTGTTTTTTGTTGTTGTTGTTGTTGTTAATGTTGATGCTGATTCTTTGCTGTTGTTCTTATATTTTTGTTTTTCCCATTGTTGTCTATTGATGTTGTTTTATTTAATGTTGATGTTGTTGTTTTAATTGATGTTAATGTCGTTTCCGTTGGTGCTTTGTTTTTTTTGCTGATGTTGTGGTTTTCTTTGTTTTTCTGGTCTGTTGTTATTCTTGTTGAGGCTTCTGTTTTTGTTGTTGTTGTTGTTTTTCTTATTTTTGTTTTGTTTGTTGCTGTTATTGTTGTTGTTGTTATTGTTGTTGATGTTGTTGCTGTTGTTTTCATTGCTTTTTGTAGTTGTTTTTGCTTTTGTTTGTTGTTTTTGTGTTAGCTTTTGTTTGTTGTTGCTGTTGTTGTTTTTTTGCTTTTTTTGTTGTTGTTGTTTTGTTTGTTGTTGTTGTTATTATTTTTTGTTGTTGTTTTTGTTTTTTGATGATGCTGATGTTGATTCTTTGTTGTTGTTCTTATATTTTTGTTTTCCCGTTGTTTTTTGTTGAGTTATTTTATTTGATGTAGATGTTGATATTGTTTTAATTGATGTTAATGTCATTTCTGTTCGTGTTGTTGTTTTTTTTGTTGATGTTGTTGTTTTCGTTGTTTCTGTTGTGTCTGTTGTTGTTTTTGTTGTGCTTCTTCTATTTTGTTGTTGTTGTTGTTGTTGTTGTTGTTGTTGTTGTTGTTGTTGTTGTTGTTGTTGTTGTTTTTGCTGCTGTTGTTGTTGTTTTTACTGTTGCTATTTTCGTTGTTGTTTATACATACCTCGGTTCCATTAGGAAGAAGCCATGAAAGCTGCGGTTTGTACTTTTCTTTAATGGTAGTCGAGCAGTTCAGGACCAATTCTTCCCAAGCTATATAATGAGAGTTTCCATGTTTTGTTATGTTCGGTTGTCGTAAGAAAAATTCAACTGCAAATAATAATAATAATAATAATAATAATAATAATAATAATAATAATAATAATAATAATAATAATAATAATAATAATAATAATAATAATAATAATAATAATAATAATAATAATAATAATAATAATAATAATAATAATAATAATAATAATAATAATAATAATAACAATAATAATAATTAATAGTAATTATACATAATATTTGATAACTCAAAATATTATTTCAAGGAAATTTCAAGTTTAAAATCATTTATTTTCTACTTTCACCAAGAGAAAATCTAAGTCTTACAAACTAATGTGACAAATACCTGCGTTGAATGCTAACAAGCAAAATTCTTCCCACTAAATTTTTGTCCTTGGGTATCGTGAAGAGAAACTGCAGGTTTTATAAATTGGCGAAGAAGCCATTACAAGCAAGTCTGTAACATCCTGGCATAAGCAAAGCGAATCACAAAGTAAGCTTAAAGGGTAAAAAATTGAGAACATTGTTTGGTTTTTGGATGAAGTTTATTACATCCCAAAGAAGAGGTCACCTATTGGTATGAAATTAATCATGAAGTTATAATATCAACAAGGATATTATAAACTTTTTCTTTAGCATTTTATTAAAAGAAAGAAAATTTCACACAAATTTTAAGCAAAACGGAAAAAAAATTTCAGAAAACGATTATTTCTGAAAAAAAATTATAGCAAATGACAATACCTAGAAAAATTAAAATATAATTTCCTTTAAATAATTGCCCTTTTTAGAAATATATTTATAGAAACTGACAATTTCTAGAAAAAAATCCTAGAAAGCTGCAATTTCTAATATTTTTATAGAATATGGCAAGTGCTAAAATAATTCGTTCATGAAAATTAATTTAGAAAATCTTCTTTATTAATGTTAATATGTAGATAAAAAAATTTATTTGGAAAATGACAATTGCTAGAAAATTTCTTGAATGAAAAATTCTAAAAAAAAAAAAATCGCTTTAAAAAGTAATAATATCAGGTAAACCTCCTAAAATTAAAATAGGAAAAAATTAAAAAAATATGTTTAAAATAATTTTTTCAAAGAGGTAAATAAATTAAATGTGATTTGCTTATTATTTCAAATTCGTGCCTAATTTATAAAAAAAAAATTAAATAATTATTTTTTTAAGTAGTTAATTTCGAATAAAATAATTTTTATTAAACACTATTTACCATTTTTATTTCTTGTACTTATTTATATAAATTAAACAATAAAATAATATAATCAAGTTATTAATTTAACTATAATAAAGAGTACTGTATGATTTTTCCTGCAAAAATATAATATGAGAATGTAGAACAAAGGAAAGGACGAAATCATTGTCCGATCGATTTTAAATCCAACCACCAATCTGGCATATGGAGTGTTAGGTTAAGCCTAAAAATTCATCTGCACTATAGTGCCTAATGATTTGCCCTTTTCAAAACTATTCCCACATTTCTAGCATGATTTTTACCCTAACCAGAAGTCTCTATCTCTTAGTCCTGAATCCACTTTGATTTTGCACACTACATGCACTACGAACAAAATTCTTAAAAAAATATAACAATAAAAAATTGAGGTATTCTTATATAGCATTACTGTTGGTCCGACTTATATTTTCCTGAGATCATTGAAACTATATTATACTCTCATCTCTTGTATTATGTTGAATCTCATTCTATTCTTTCTGATCATCAGTATGGCGTTCGACGCGAGAGATCAATTGGCGACATTCTTTCTACGTTCTTTATTGATGATAATATGGCCTTAATAAATATGGCTAGTTTGTTAGTATTTACACCTAGAACATTCAAGACTTTTTACAGAATATTGTTAACTTTCAATGGTGTTCCCTCTTCCTTTATTCTTACTTATGTCTACCTTTCTTTCAAATCGTTCCATATAAGGAATTGTTGGATGGGCAACTCTTCCTTCCTTTTCAATAGCAGTGATCCTTATGGTTCTTTCTTTCCTCCAATTATTGTCCAACATTTCATTAACGAACATCTCAGCTGCGCATCTATCTCTATCCAATCCTATGATAATGATTCGACAATTCATTCTTCAACTTATTTCAAATTTACATCTTTTACACCAATGGTTGCCTCTCGTTATCATATTTTAGACTACATTGTTGCTGATCTGGAGAGAATTTCACAGTTTAATCTCCTTGCTTCAGGAAATTTAACTTATTAAAAACTTATTTTCCATAAATCTCCTCTTCAGAGACAACTCTTAAATTTTCTATCTATATCCACTATTTTGCAGTCTTTCCTGTTGACATTATAGACATCTTTGGCTTGAACAGAAACATGAAAATGTTTTTGAAACCACATATCTCAATAGTTTCTAGATCTATATCAATGAAGCTGGAGTTCCATTTGGTCTGAAGAGTTTTTATTTCTCTTCTCAGTTACTCAAATTTTACATGGCTCTCATCCATCCTCGTTGGGAGCACCTCACCTATCTGGGTGGGGTAGGTAAGGTTCTAGTTTCACTAAATTTTTTCATAAAGTGAAGTCCAAAATTAAAAGACTAATTAATTGTTCCTTGCTTTTAATCTCCCTATACCCTTTATTTTTCAAGGCGACATTGGTGCCCTTTCTATTTTTAATAAGTTTTATATCTGCAAATACACGAGGAAGTTGGCTAGTTGTGTGTCACCACCTTATAGGGTCAAGAAAATGAACAAAATTATTTTAACTGTAAAATATTTATAAGAGAGCAAAAGCTGGAGATAAATTAACTAAGGCTTTTAACGAAAACATATTCGACTTACCATTAAACTTTAATGGGACGCTATTGGTACTATAATTATTTAGGCATTTTATTTCCAGAGATCCGCTGCCATTCAAAAAAACTGTCAGATCTTCAAGAATAACTCCAACTCGAGGATCAAATTTATACATGCTTGAGGAACCCTGGATAAAATACATAATGTAAAACGTAATGCGAGGTCAAACTCGAGGGATCAACTTCATCCAACTCTGATCTTGACATTTTCAGATTGCTGACAAATATTCAGAATAAAAATATAAAATAATAAAACTAAAGAATAGAATAATATATTTATAAAATAAACACATAACTCATTACATAAGTTAATCAAATTTATTCAAATTAATACGTACTTTCAGAAACTTAGAGAGTAACTAAATTATTTATGCACAAAAACCCACTTGCCTAATAAATCAACGAGAAAATGCTAATAATTACAATACTTAAAAATATTCTTAATCCGTCTTTAAGCACATTTTATTAAAATAGATTTTATGTTTAAACTATATTAAAAAATAATTAAAAATAATATTTATATATATATATATATATATATATATATAGATATCTTCAGTTTTACATTATAAAAATCCCTATATGATAATTTATATAGATATAGATATATATAATAATTTAACAGTAGAGAAATATATAATATTAATATATATAATATATAGTTAATATATATAACATATATATATATATATATATATATATTATTATATATATATATATTATATTAT
>JABUQX010078935.1:10000-16758 GCA_015478945.1 Trachelipus rathkii
ATCAATCGTTTTTAATAAATTTTTCCCATTATCATAGATACATATAAGACTTCTTCTTCATCTGACCAGATACTTAACAAGAGAAGAATATAACTGAAACTGCCTGAAACTATCTGACTCCGACCCAGATTTCTGTTCGATAGTGTTGTTCATTTCAAGTCCTAGTTCACAAAGCACTCCTAGTTTTTAATATCAGATCTTCAGTTCTGACAAAGAGTCCTGAAACAAAGATGGCGACAAACGTATTTTATTTCAGTTAACATTCTTTCCCTTCTTTCATGGAATTTTTTGTCATTTGCTAAATCCCTTCTCTATAAAAACATTTTCCTGCAGTCAAACTTTTGATTGAGTATTTTGTATAAAGTCATGGATGTTTTTAGTTAATTCTTCGAGGGTTTCGATTTGCTCCACCGGACTATCGGAGAGAGAAAGTTCAGGAGTACCAGTCACCCATCATACTACTACCATAATATTTTAATTGCAGGAAGGCCTTTAAGAGCATACGACTGTTTATCCCATCTGTCTCTTGATCTAAGCATTGCCACTTTTTCAGCTTGGAATCTTTAGGAACTTCCATTAATTTTGGAGTAAAGAACACAGACAGAAAAAAAAAAAAAAAAAGAACCAGATACGTGCTGGTTTGATATAATGTCCGCCTGCTTATAAGATTTGCAGCAGAAGTATTGGGACTCAACTTCTGCTTAACTGTTAAAGTATGAACTCCACATCTTGTAAGAGGCTAGTACGTCATCGGCATAGTCTTTTCATATTTTTTACCAAGGTCATCGCGAAACAACTATTACCATCTTCATTTTACATTTTCAATAAAAATCAGGTATTCACATTTAACACGACATCCTGTACTCCATCCTTATTAGAATTTATAGTATTAATTCAATCTGATCATTAGTTGTCGTGCGATTATTCCGCCAACTAAAATAAAATAATGACTATTATAATAAAGAAAAGATTGTTTTCATCAAATAAATAAATTCTTGATAATTCAATAGAATGTTAATAGTAAGATTATGAAATCTTCATTACTGTAACGTCGTAAGAAAAAAATTGTTTTTATATTCACAACAAATAAATACTAACATATATGGCACAAAATAATTTGCTTTGCACCATGAGATAAAATAATTTTTAAAGCAATAAATAAAATTAACAACTATTAAAGCCAATTTTTAAGTTTTTATTTATTTTGATTAATACACCTTCTACTCATTTTATAAATATTTTCACCGGTCTAAAGGATTCCATTTCGAAGCCATGGTCTCCACACAGTTTAAATCCTGGCATTGCAAGAAAATAATGGGCACTAATAATATGTTAACAACCTATATTAACCAATCTGATATTTAATTTTTATTGACAATAATTTAATTTAATAGCAACTGAAAAAGCTTCCACTTTAGTCTGAGTTTTGAAATTAAAGTTTATTAATTACTTTGCTATCAACCTTCTTACTTTAACAGGTGCAGCAAGTGTCTGGATGAGAGCGTTCATTAAATGTCGCATTAATTTAAAGGACTCCACCGGATAGACTGATTGTCGACCCCAATTAAGTAACTGGATAATAAGTAGGTTGAACTCTTATCCTGCATAGATCGAACTGACTGCTTCCCATCAACTGTGCTAACAAATTTCATAATTGAGTAACATGAAAATACTTTTAATATTCCAGAGTGATAATTATATTCAGCTACATGAGGTGCTTCGAAGTATTGCTATTAGATGCACATGATTTATTAATATGGATATTAAAAATTAATAATAATTAAAGATTATCATTAATAAAGTCAAAAACTTTTTTATTATGAAAATAAATAACAATAAGGAAATTCTGAAAAAAAGAAGCAATACGATATATAATAATATATATATAGTTATATATATATATATATATATATATATATATATATATATATATAATAATATATATACTATATATAATATATATTAGTATATATATAATATAAATAATTATAATTAATATATATCATATAAATATAAAATAATTATATAGATACTAATTAATATATATATATACTTATATATAATATATAATATAATAATATATATAATTAATATATATATTATATATTATATATATAATATAATATTATATTATATATATATATATATAAATATATAATATATATATAATTGGAAAATTTGGAAGTTAGAAATTTGAAGGTGATCTCCTTCAATTTAAGAGTATATATATATATTATATATTTACTATAATTATTATATATATATATATAATATAAATATATATATATAATATATATATATAATACATATATATATAATATAAATAATAATAATCATAATATATGTATATAATAATATAAATATATATAATATATAAATAGAAATTGAAAAAATATTTATGAAGAGGTGACATTTAATCTCCTTCATTAGTTTATTTATATTAATATTAATATTATATATATATATATATATATATATATATATATATATATATTAGATATATATAATAATAATATATTAATATATATAATAATAATATATACTAATTGGAGAAAATTGATGAAGAATGGGACGGGGATTCTCCAAATAGATAGAATATATATATATATATATATAATACATATATATATATTATATATATATATATATATAATTATATATATAATATTAATAATATATATATATAATACTTATATATATATATATAATATATTTATAATATAATATATATATATATAACTTAATATATTATTATTAATTATATAAAATATATATATATAATATAAAATTAAGATCAAAATAGATAGAAAAAATGTAAAATATATATACTATAATATATTAATCATATATATATATTAATATATATATATAAATGATATATAATAATATATATATATATATATATATTAATATATATTATATATATATATATATATAAATATACTAATATATTCTATATCCTTAATATTATATATATATAAATATATATATTAATAATATACTTATATATATATAATACCTAAATATATAATATATATATATAATTATATATATATATATATAATATATAACTATAATTATATATTATATATATATACTGTATAATAATATATTATATTTATTTTATTTACACATATCACCATTCCTGCATGGCTGCAAGGTGGATGTTGGATGGGTGATAAGCATTTACAAATACCACCACCATTCACGAAAAGAATAAAAATAGTAGAAAGGGTTTTCAGCCCATTGCTACCTGGGGAAAAAAATTTAAAATTTATCATATGATTCGAATCCTTCGAGAAACGCAGCTTTACCCTCTTTTGGTTGGTACTTTATATATTTTAAATTTCTTCTTTTTTATTTTAATTTTGTACTTTTCAATATTAAAAAAAATTCCAAAAGAACTTGAAGTTAAAATTTTGAAAGCTAACTCCACTCTGATTTTAAATGAAACTTAATTGAATGTCTAAAAAACTTTACACTTTTTTCAATTTCCGAAATTGTAAAAAACATTTTTTAATGAATATTAAGTAAAGAATCTAAGAATGACTTCAAGCGAAAAGACTTTAATCTGCCACTGGTGTTTCTAATGCGACAGATGTGCAGTCGTCCTTCAGAATTATTATTGCTCCTGTGGAAGGGCTACCTTTCAATAATGCCAAGTGAGCACACTTCCCAAGTTGACGAAAAGATTTTGCCACGAAAAGATTTTCGTCCACCTCTGGTTTCAACTGCGTCCACACTCGACGACGGTCAAAAATCATATATATAATATAATATATACTATAATATATATATATATATATATATACTATATAATATTATATATATATATATACACATATATATATCATACTATATATAATATATATAAGATATAATAAAAAAATTATTTATACTATAATTATATTATAAATAATAATATATATCTATATATATATATATATATAACTATAATTTATAATATTAATAATTATATATATAATATATAATATATATAATCTCCATGACATAAAGAGTAATTTTTCTCTTTAGAAAACGAAATAAGTAAAATTTTTAAATTTAGTAACTCATGCAGCTAATATTACACCTCTGAATCGGGGAAATATAATCTCCATGACATAAAGAGTATATACTATAATATATATATAGATATATATATATAATATATATATATACTATATTATATAATATATATATACTACTATATATAATTACTATATAACTATATAAATAACCTTAATATACTCAGCAATATGTTTAATTGCGATAACAAAATTCCAGTATTTCTTTAAACAACAGGACAGATAACTTTAAAAATTTAAATTAATAAATTTATTAATACGATGAGCCTTCACATATAGATAAAAATTAATTAATAATGATTTTAGGAATCCTATCTCAACATTATGGAGAAATTCAATTCAACAATTCTTCAATAACATCACATGATTTTTTTATATACCTGTATATCAAAATAACAACTCAGGATATGACATCCAGCATAAACATCCGAAAACGACTATTTAAAGCCAGGATCTAGCTCCCAAAATCACTATTTAGAAAGCTCTTGAAAAGAACACAAAAACCATTAGAAGAAATTCAACACAGTATAATTTGAAGGTGTATACAGAGTAGACGATTCAGCTGAACACACAGTAATATATGCAGTAAAGGATTATGGCATTCGGAAAGAATTTATCAACTTAAACAAAAATTTATTATTATTATATATATTAATTGTTCAAAAAATATATTATTACATTGATTTTATCTCAATTTTCAAAAATATATTATTATGATTGTTGATCTTCAACAAAAAATAGTATATATTTAAAGTTCAAACTCTATATTTGTCAAGCAAATTTTATCGATTGATAAATGAAAAAACTTTATTAACTATTATTATTATTAATTGAACTTAAAATTAAATTAAATATTAATTAAATTTAATTATTGAAACCTTATATATATATAATAAAAATCGTAGAATTTAAAATAAAATATTTTAAATTGTTGCACATTTGTATTTGGTAATAATAAACCATTGTTATAAATATAAAATATTAAACTACCATAACTAATAATAATAATATAAATTATAAATTAATAATAATAATCAAATAATAATAATTAATATAATAATAATAATAATAGATAAATAATAATAATAAATAATAATAAATAATATAAAAAAATAAATAATAAATAATAATCAAAAATAATAAATACAAAATAATATATATCATTACTTATAAACGAATGCACTATCTATACGTACACATTCCATACACATTCGAAAAAAAACGAGAATAAAAACAAATGTATTATTTGTTGTACATATACATTTATGTATGCCAGTGTATATAATATACATGCGTATGCATACATATATATGTACGCGTATAAATATATTGTATGTATGTATATATATGTGTATTATATATATATATATATATATATATATATATTATAATATATATATATATAATATATATAATATATATATATATATATATATTAATATATATATATAATATATATATATATATAATATATATATATAATATATATAATATATATATATATATATATATATAATAATATAATATATATCAATATAATATATATATATATATATATATTAAACTGTCTCTAAGAATTTTTTTAATTATAAAATTTTTATAAAATTGTTTCAGTGTAATTGAGTTAGATCATAAAAACGTTTTCTGGGTCCTCAACCTAAGGTCCTCGACCCATCAGCGTCCTTATGTTCTAAGTACCTATTATAAAATTACATGTAAAAAAAAAAGGGAACATTAATATTCCAATAAATGCCAGATCGAAAAAATTTACTAATTTAAAGAATCAACATTTATGCAATTTGACTTTTACGTCAATTAGCAGTCTTGACGGTAGTGAAAACAGCAAGAACCGTTTGTAAAACCATAATCAGAAAATATTTACATAAATAAACATTGTGATAAATCTACTTGACAATAAATTTTGATTTTCATTAAGAATATAAATTTTATAGAGACATAAATAAATATTTATATGTAATTAGTGTATAAGGTAATAAAAACAATAATTTGGACATCTCTCTCTACATACCTTATAAATAATACTTGGAGGCAAAAGCCAGGAAACAGATACGTAGTAGAAATATCTGTTTTGAATTCAAGAACTATAACGAAGGGAAGGGTTTCAAAGCCACAACCGTCAGAACTAAAACGAACCCCGAAAGGTTGAGTTAGTCTGCCAATCTTTCACCACTAACATAAAAAAGTCCTTCAAGAGAAATTCTACTTCACTGACAAAGTCTCTACACTTGCAATATTCAGAGTTGAAAACACGGAACAAAGAAAACTAGTTCCTTCTGAAGAAAGGCCTAACATACAAGAAATAATTAAACCCCAATTTTGCTCAGACTTGGCGCTCTCGTCACAGGGACGTGACAAATATCCGGCACAGATAATAAAACTGAAAATCAAGAAGAAAAATTATGTAAAATTCAAGATTCAAGCAATTGAAAAAAATCGACAAAGACTGATACAACAGACCCCTTCCCTGATATATATAGGAAAATTTTAGATCATCGAGCCAACAACATGAGGATTGAAATTAAAGTTGCCTTAAAAAAGTGTAACCACCTTTTCAAAAAATTCCAAAACGCTTGGTATTCAGAATATCCCGAGTCTCTCCAACAATTCACTGATCTTATTGACTTCGCTCATACGAAATAACATCGTTTGATA